>JAUTBQ010111082.1:0-250528 GCA_032361185.1 Lepetodrilus ovalis | reverse complement strand
CGTGCATGGATCGTTCCAGCGTTCCCGAGAAGTTGCTTCTGCCATCCACTGATCTGATGGGGATGAACCTGAAACTCTTCAGCAAGTTCCTGGAGAGTCTTTTCTTCCTTGATGGCTACCCTGGCCTTGAACTCATCACAGAATCGCCGTTGTTGTCTCATTTTCTGTCTCCTTCTTCATCATATCACGAAGCGGATATTCCATCTTAAGATCCTGCAATGCTGTTTTGATTTCCGGGCTCAGCATATTGCACACCTGTCCAATGTATCAATATTGACTGTATCCCGCGTTATAAATGGAACAATTCCTGTTGATAATGAAACAAGAAGACGAGTTGAGCGAGTTATCGAATCCACCGAATACAAGCCGAATCTTGTCGGGATGCTTGTTCCTGAGGTAAGAACGACCCGTTTTGCCACCTTGATTGAGTATGTTGAGGAATATGTGGAATCTCCGGGATACAATCTCATCTTCGGAAGTACCGGAGGAGATCCCGACAGGGAAACGCGATTCTTTGAAAACATGACAAGACGTCATATTGACGGGATTATAATTTCCCTGGTTTCCGACAGAAGTCATTTGATAAGGATTATTCACTGGTCTGAGATTCCGGTCGGAATTCTTGACCAGCCACTGGATCATTCTGATCTACCAACAGCTGTGATGGAGGACAATAAAGCTGGCGTTATGGCTGCCGGGAAAGATCTTGTTGAGCAAAATATCGTGGAAGGTCATTTTGATTATGAATCGGGGAAAAATGGAGTGGACATCCTTCTTGACCGGGGTGTATCTTTTACCGCACTGTGGGCTCAGAATGATTTGATGACCATCGGCGCTTTGATCGGCTCAGGGAAAGAGGCATCTCTGTTCCCGGGGATGTGTTCTTGCCCGGATTGGATAATGTTGAGATGGCCTGGATGGCAAGGCCCTCTCTTACCACAATAGCCCAGCCTTACAGAAAATTTGCTGATTCTGCTGTAAGGCTTCTGCTGCACCTGAGTAAGAACGAACCAGTTGATAGCATCCATGGGGTATACTGATTCCATTTGTATCACTGATGCCGGTTTACCTGTTCCGGTAAGGAATTCAGCGGATTGGTCTTTCCGTCTCCCGGAGAATACCATTTTTTAGTGATGTAATGTCCGCTGTGTCAAGTGATTTTGAGGTGGAAGGGCGGTCTGTGCAGAAGAGTTTAAATTATTAACATGTAGCTTCAGGGTTGTGGTTCGCAACGGTGAATGCACGCCATTTTTCAATATAGTTTTATATTCCGGAGTATCTTTCTCATGAAACAGAATGCAGTGATCCATAATGCCGGTTCCCTGAATATTGATGATGTCTTTCGGACAGCCCATATCGTTCGCCCCGGGGAAACGATCCCCAGCCGGACTCTGGACCGTTATCCCGGAGGGAAAGGACTGAATCAGTCCACAGCTCTTGTCCGTGCCGGAGCCAGGATCAGGCACATCGGCAGGATAGGCGAAGATGGACTCTTCCTGAAAGAAGGGCTGGCTGCAGATGGTGCTGATGTTTCGGGAATAGCTGTCGGGAATCTGCCGACGGGTCATGCCATTATCCAGGTTGCCGATGACGGTGAAAATTCTATAGTCCTTTACGGAGGTGCCAATCAGGCCTGGGGATCTTTGGATATAATTCGGGTTGTTGATGCTGCAATGCCTGGAGATGTGCTCCTGATGCAGAATGAAATCAACGGGATGGCCGAGCTGATGAATGCTGCCGCCGGAGCGGGTATGCGTATGGCGTTAAATCCGGCGCCCATGGGACCGGAAGTTTTGAATTATCCTCTGGCAAAACTCAACTGGCTGGTTGTGAATGAAATTGAAGGCAGGGAACTCTCAGGGATTTTCGGTGCGAGTGATGCGGAAGAAGAGGCTGTGGTACTTGAATTATGCCGCCGTTATCCTGATACCATTGTTGTCATGACCCTGGGGAAAAAAGGTGCCATCCAGGGGGATAAGGAAGGTATCATTCGCTCTCATTTCCCCGATGTGGGACCGATAGTGGACACCACCGGTGCCGGAGATACCTTCATGGGTTACTGGCTGGCCGGGGAAGTTGCCGGGATGGAAAAGTCTGCGTGTCTGCGCCGGGCCTGTGCGGCTGGTGCACTGGCGGTTACCCGGCCTGGAGCTACAACCGGGATTCCGCTGTTATCGGAGGTAGAAGCCCTTCTGTAGTATTTCCCCGACTGCCGGGTATGGGGAGTTTCCCTGAGCCAGTTCTGTATGGCAGCATTATCACTCTTCATGGATCAGTCCCCGAAGCTCCCCGGCCTCTTTCTGTCAAGAATACAGTCTATCATCTGAAGGTATTTTATACTGGCTTCAATGGCGCCTTTTCCGTCTTCCATGCAGGGATATTGACCCAGGGAAACCAGCCTTCATAGCCGGTTTCTTTCCACCAGTACAGCAGTTCCATGCAGAGTGAAAGAATTTTTTGCCATATTCCTGAAGAATGACAACCGCTTCAGAGACATTTTCATCGGCGGTAAAGAAATGGCCGGTATCGATTGTCATCCCGATATTTCCAGGACCGATCTCTTTTACCGACAGCAAAGTATCTGAAGATCTTGCCAGAAATGAGAAATTACGGGATCCTTTGGGATTGTATTCCAGAGGAAATAAAATATCCGGAGCAGATTCAGCTACAACTTTGAAATTTTCTGCAAGCCAGCGATGTTCATGCACCAAGCCTGATTGGAGATGATAGTCATATTCATCCTGTCCAGGCCAGATATTCAGGGTGGGCCATCCCGACACATTCCATCATGTCTTCCAGGGCCGCTTTTCTGGTGTTTTCATCTTTTGCAGCAAGAGGATCTCTGTCCCAGCGTTTCTGACTGAAGTGGTCAGGGATAGACCTTGTACTGAATACCCGCAGGGCGCATTTGAAGATGTTCCGGGCCAGTCAGGTTCCCGGCCTCCCGGGCCTTCTGTTGATAAAACTCATCCGTCCCACAGCTTCTCAAGACCGGAAACATGGCAGGATATCCGTGCTTCTTTTTTCGGCGATTTCATTTCATATTCTGATAATCAGGATGAGCTGAAAGAAAAGATCCCTGGCAGGTGGAACAGGCAGATTGCCAGCGGATCCTGTGGTACCGGGAAACCCTTTTAAAGCAGCGGAATACGTCTTTATGAACTCATCGGTTTCCCACGAAGCTCATGGTATCTACGGGGGGATTCATTCGGCTGTACTGGGTTTCCTTGCTTTTGTGATGGATGATTCAAGAGCACTGCTGCTGGAATCACGCAGGTATACCCCTGAGGGTACTGAGTTTGCCTGTTATTGTGATATGGCATTGGACAGTGTAAAATTCCATGAGAATCATATCGACTCCTGGAAATCACTGGAGGATGCGATTAGAACATACAACTGGATTCATGTGTATCCAAATATGATTACAGTGACTCACGGCCTGTGATATTTCCGGAACGATATCGGGCGGGGATTCCGTATCCTGGCCAACTGCGGTATGGATGTGGACTGTAACGCCGGGGAATTGGGCCGCTCTCTGGGGATAATGCTTCCATCGATGAAAGATGAACGGAACCCATTAACGATACCCTTGAAATTTATGTTCAGGGCATGGAGAAAATGACAATCTCCTGATGGTGAATGTTTTTCCAAGAGGAAGCTATCCGGTGAAATTGGAATAGCCGGTAATACACCGAATCCGGTATTTCCCGAAACAATCCATGTCGTAAACGGTGAAGGTCGCAATGCTTTACCCGGAATTATTGTTCCCATGTGCAGAGGGAGCGGTATGCACAACCAGCTACTTCTTCGAGAATACCGGATCCTGCCATTGGTGAAGATAAATTAATTCATGGGCATTCCTTCGGCCACAGGTCTTGGGATCCGGTTGCTTATATCAGAGTGGTCTGTCGCCGAGCATCTTGTTTCTCTATCTTTCTTGTTAATCCGAAACATGAGAATGAATATAATTTGAAATGAAGAGACTGACAAAGGGACAGCATATCAGGTGTGGGAAAAGAAAATGGTCATAATAAATAATGAGATTTCATTTAGAGTGTAACATATATAAAAAAATGCGCCAGGATACCTTTTATTTTCAACCTTCGATCAATTACTTCCCGCAGGAAATCAACCCGGTAAATTCACGGTCCGGAACAGATCCGCTTTAGATTTGACTTATACCTGTCTTCTTTATCCAAACGGGATTTGACATTGCTCTGATGGAAGTATGATCACGATAAGCCATATTTACATAATAGGGTTCGACTATTTCCTCATGGAATTCCACACGAAAATAAGATGCTTTACTTTCTTTTATTGATGCCCCTTTTGCCTGAAAAACAACTGTCTCCCACCTGTCAGGTGAAACAAATTTAGTAATAAAAAACACATCAAAAATAAGCCCATCCTTTATAATATAGAGTGATCCTCCAGGTTGATTCATCAGAGAGATGGTAAACTCCGGAACTTCCCCGTCTTCAATGAAAAGCGTTCCTCCCATTCCGATTACTGAGGAACCATTCTTGTCCGAGAGAATCTTTGCTGTAAAATCAAGACGGGTTATACCGTAACTGATAGAAACATTTCCAGTCTTTAACCCTGCCAGAACGGCCTGTTCACTCAGATTCGCTGCCCAAACCCAATTTCTGATCATTCCCAGTTTCCATGGTCCTTCGCTAAGAGGATCATGAGAATCGGAACTGCCAATCCCCGTAATCCGGCAATCTTCACAGAGCAAACGATCCCATAACACTGGATAAAGAAAACTATTTGGGCCATCAGGAAGTCCAATTACTTCAATGAGATCGGCATTCTTCCATGAAAAATTATCATATCTCCAGGCAGCTTTCCCGCTGAGAGGATGATTAATACAGAATAGACCTCCCTGCTTATGTACCAGGTCTGCGGCAGCATTCATATCATGGTTTTCCAACCCAAGAACTATGGATGTCTCCTTATCAAGATCAACAAACGGAGAAATCCATTCAGAAATCCCGTGTAGATTTGCATGACCCTGCTCCCCGGAGAGCTCACAACTATGGATGACAAGAGGACGCTGGATATGGGGAAGCTTGTCAATCTTTTCCCAGTGGCTGATGGTTAAATGGTCGGTTACTGCAATAAAATCAAGATTCTCCCTGGAGGCTACGCTGACAAGAGTCTCTACATCTGTACGTCCGGTACTCTCACTGGAATGCATATGCAACTCACCACAGTACCACTCTTTATCTCCATTAAGAATATAATCAGATTTAATTTTTGGTGTTGTTTTAACTATTGGGGATTTATCCTTTTCAACATAAACAGAAACACTGCAGGATAGGTTCTCGAAGAAATGCCGTCCATATACTAATAATTTCCAGGTTCCCGAGGGCAAGGATCCAGACACGGCACCTTTACCGGCACGGTCCAAAGCCATCCATAGCTCCTGTGTTGTCGATCCCGTGGAAAACTCATGAATCCCAATACCCCTCAGGGTATTATCCGGTTCGAACACAGCAACTGGAATTTGTGTTTCACAATTGCTGGAAAAACTCAGCTCTATACTAATAAGGGAGGTATCTTCAGGGATTTCAACGATCAGACAAACTGCCTGTTTCCTGGCCGTTTTCACTTCTTCATGCAACATCATGAAATATTTGGTAAAAATAAGCTTCTTCATTATTTCTTCTCCCATCCAACACATTGCTGGACCGGCCCATCATGAACAGGTCGGTCCAAAGTCAGCCAGGAGCCTTTTCTATTGTATATATTCTCCCGATCCAGTCAATTCGTCAATTTCCAGCTGAAACTCTGCAGCTGTTTCATCAAGAATTATCTGTACATCTTCATTGTTTATAAGGATCCGAGCCAATGTGCCGGTTGTTATTCGGTACCAGACGCTTCTGATATTCTTGGTATAGCCAGAAGCAGGATGCGCATACTTCAATTGGTTTACACTAACCATATAACCTGGATTATCTTCGTAGAAAGCCTTTACGTCAGAAAGATCCAGAACACTTTTCCTGGTAGGCATATATCCTGTATTCATATGAAATTCAGCGGAGATTTCAGGACTGGAAATATATTCGAAATACTGTGCAGAAGCTTCTTTCTCTGCTTTACTCGCAGTACTGACAAGAGAGAAATTACCACCCCCGGCAGTTACGGCATTGCCACCGTCACCAGCGGGAAGAAAGGCAAATTCCCAATTAAAATCTACAACATTATTCATTGAAACTAACCATGAAGTAGATTCCAGAACTGTTGCTACCTTCCCTTCAATAAAAGCACCATTCATCTCCTCAAAAGATCCCATTGTCGCCGGAGGAGTAACTAAAAGATCCCCTTGAACCATATTCTGAAAGAAGGTCATCATATTAACAACCTCTTTGTCATTGAATGTAATTTTTCCCTCATCGGTTGTAAGGTCATTTCCCCAACTGTACGCAATGGCATCAAAGAACCATTGGTGAAAAAACCCGGTACCGTAGTAATAGTCACTACCCAATTTCTTAACCTTGAGAGCCTGCTCCCGGTACTCTTTCCATGTCACCGGAGGTGCATCAATACCCGCTTTTTTCAATAGATCCATATTTACATAAAGGCCCTGAGTACTTCTATTGTAAGGGATCCCGTAAAGTTCCCCATTAACAGTCAGGTCTGTCATCAAGCCTGGGAAATAATCTTTCAGAATCTTCCCTGGAAATAGATCGTCCAGGGGGCTTAAAATCCCCTGCTGAGCATAAAAACCCACATCGATAAAATCCGTCATAATAATAGCAGGAAGATTTCCTGCACTGGCAGCAGCAGTTATCTTTTCTTTGGTGGGGTTATACCCTCCCTGGTGAATCACTGTCACTACTACATCATTCTGGCTTTCATTAAACCGTGTTGTCTGATCATCAAGAATTTCTGCCCGGTTTCCGACTAACAGGCTCCAAAGCTCAATCGCAACGGGTCCATCTGTGGGACTATCTCCGCTCTCTTTCTGACCCTTCGCCATCAGTGGTACTATTAGCAAAATCAGAACTGCTACAAAAGCTGTAATTTTCTTCATCCTGTCCTCCAAAAGATTTATAAACATATTTTTTTCTTATCAGGGAATTTCCGAAAGGGAGACGTCTCAGCCCTTCAAACCTCCTCTGTTAATTCTGTTAGTAAAATATTCCTGCATAAAAGAATAAAGCAGTATTACGGGAACCATCACCAGAAGTGTCGCGGCCATAACGATGTGCCAGTTTGTTCCTCCTTCGGGTCCGGCTTTCATCATTACAAGTCCAACTGGCAAGGTGCGCATTACATCCCTGCTTGTCATAATAAGTACCCAGAAATAGTCGTTCCAGCGCCATTTAAATGCCATAATTGCAAAAGCCACCAATGAAGGTTTAGCTAAAGGCATCATTATTTGGAAAAGAATTCCAAGGTGACCTGCACCTTCCATTTTTCCAGCGTCAATATAGTCATCCGGTACAGACAGGAAATACTGACGAACCAGGAATATTCCAAAGGCATCAGATGCAAAGGGGAGAATCAGTCCCGGGTAAGTGTCCAGCCATTGGAGCTTTGCAAGGAGTGAGTACAGGGGAACTATTGCCACCTGGGCTGGAATCATCATAGCTGTCAGTACCAACATAAAAAGGAGATCACGTCCCGGAAACTGCAGTTTGGAAAATGCATAACCTGCAAGGGATGCATTTATCAGCTGTAGCGTTGTTACAGTTACTGCGATAAAAACACTGTTAAAGGTGTAGATTCCAAAGGGAGCTGATTCCCATGCTATCAGGTAATTTGAGAATGAAGGAGGCCAGGGTAGATTGATGGGTCTTCGCAGTACAGCTTTCACATCAGGTTGCAGACTCGTTATAATCATCCAGAGAAACGGTGCAATCATGATGAACCCAAATATAAAAAGAAACACTTCAATAACAGTTTTTGCAAGACTCTCTTTTCTGAGGGGTTTCAGTAATTGATTCGAAGTTACATTAGTCATACTTTACCCACTTTTTAGCGAATTGCTTCTGCAAAAGTGTTAAAGAAAGAATTAACAAAAACAGAATAATTGAAAGCGCTGCCGAATAACCGGCTTTTGACTCTCCAAAAGCCTTTTGATATATATACAGATTCAGGACTGTTGTAGAGCCAAAGGGTCCACCACCTGTCATAACCGCAACGACATCAAAAACCTGCATGGCGGATACGACCGAGGTCATCATTAAAAAAAGTGTTGTAGGAGATAACAAGGGGATTGTAATGTTCTTCAACTGCTGAAACCTGGATGCACCATCTACTTTGGCTGCTTCATACAGTTCGGCCGGGATGCTGGTAAGTCCGCTGATAAAAATCAGCATTACGTATCCGGCACTCCGCCAAACACTCAGAGAAATAACAACCAGCATAGCAAGATCCGGATTCAACAGCCATCGGGGGCTTTCCCTTCCCAACAAGGAAAACAGTTGCCCGGACAATCCGAAAACAGGATCGAAGATCCATATCCAGAGTAAGGACATTGCTGCAGTAGTCGTAATATTGGGAATAAAGAAAATCGTCTTGAAAATACTTCCGGTGACAGTCCGTCGGGTAAAAAGGAGTACTGCAAAAATAAAGCCCATAAAAGTGGAAATAATAGTAGTCCCCAGAGTGTAATACAGGGTGTTCCAAAGAACTTTCCAGAAGACTGTTCCACTCAAAATAACGTTAAAGTTCTTTACACCGACAAATCTTTTAACCGATGAAAAGAAGTTCCACGAGGTAAGGCTTAAATAGAGATTATATCCAAGAACATAGTACTTAAATACAGCGAATACCAGTAATGTGGGAAGAAGAAAAAGGAGTCCTGTTCGAAGATCTCCAGCCTTTCTCCTGCTTTCTATGGATGTTTGTTGTTTCATTCTTTCGTACGCTTCTTTTCCAGATCGAAAATTCTTTCAATTACAGCCAGGGTAGCGCCATAGGTGGATTCAATACCATCCAGAGAAAGACTGGAATCTCCAAGTTTCTTACCCCGCAGCGGATTATCAGACACATAGTGGACAATCCCAAGCTCGATATCAGATTTCCTGTATGTAATACTCTCACCCTCAGGATGACGTTTGGGATGGATCATTTCATAAATTGCCGATAGATACGGTCCTGACTCCATTTCCAGATCGGTAAAACCACTACTGAAAACTGATTCTATGAAGTGCTGATTCTGTATGTATGTCCCCAGTACTGTAATAGCTTTCTGGTTATCAAAAACCTGATAACTATTGTTTTCAGGAAAGCCTTCAAAATGCTTCGCTTCAAAGCAGTTTTCAAATGTATATGTATTTTGGGTATGAAGGTCGTGAACCATCTCTGGAATTAGAATGTCTCCACTATGAGCTGTTAGTGAGGCAGCCTTTCCTATGACATAAACTCCAAGGACTTCCGGCACTCGTTCTGCGATTTTTGAGAGAATAAAGTAGGCTGTCCTTCCCAGGGGATAGTCGATATTTAGAATCAGGGCATTGGTTTTTTGCAGGAATGCAAGATTTTTGTTGCCAAGGTTTCGACCGATTAGTCCGGAAGATAATCTGCCAAGATCTATAATTTGAGCAGGAATATCCAAAGTCTGATCACAGGTAAAACGGAAGATTCCGACAGTATTCTCAAATTCTCTCTGAATCCGATCAATATCACGGATTGTCCCACTCTTCAAAAATTTCTTCAACAGGTAATAAAGGAGATTCTCTTGCCTTCTGATATTACCGTCATTAATGGCCTTTTCCCAGTCATTCCTGACAAGAAGAAGATCTTCCTGTTTATTCATGAAATTAAGGATTTCATCTTTATAAGTTCCGACAAATCCGCTCAAAATATTGATAAGACTATGGGTATTGCTGGAGACGAAATAGATTGGACGCTTTTCAATATCCGGGAAATGACGTACAAGTGTGGTCCACCATTCATCAGTCTCCTTCCTGTATCGACAGAATGAGGCTTCAAGATTCCGAATGATGATTCTACTGGGGCGTTTTTTTACTTCCCTCAAAAAATCATCAGTTTTATCTCCCCATACCATAACGATTCGGCTGAAATCCTCTGCATCAATCTTAAGAGTCCTGGTCAGCGCATCCTCGTTATTATTACTATCTATTGAGGCTTCAGAAAACTGAGCCAACAACTTGTGAATCTTGTTCCATTCAATCTGGAATGCAAGGATGGAGGGTATGAGATCATCAAGATCCGATTTGCTTGCGATGAAAGCCGCAAGAACACTTTTACCGTCACTCATATATCTACGTCTTCGTGCTCTGGCAGTTACCTCCTTCCAGTTATGCACAGGAATGTCATGCTCATTAAAAATGCTCTCAGACTGTCCAAACAGAACTTTTTCCGTGTACATCATTGATGAAGGAAGGCGAAGAGATGCGTAGACCATAGCTGAAAGGTCAAGAGTATCGGAACCGCATTTTTCATGTATAACAGGTTCCATCTGAATGAATGATTCCTCAAGTCGATCCAGTACAACATCTCCGGAACTTTGCAAGAGGGTATAAACTGTGGATAGAAAAGTCTCCATTGGTCTGTTTTTTTCAACCGTTATTTTCACTCAGTTTATCCCTTAGTTCCATCAACAGTTTTCCGAGCATGGATAATCCAGATCCATCTGCACCAATGCCCCAAAAATAATCTTTTTGTGAGTTTTCAACGAGTACAGCATCACCGGAGTTCAAAAGTTTGCTTCTCAAGTCATCATTCTGAGTATATTTTGCCCATAGGGCTGTTCTCATCGCTTCGGTCTTGACAACATTCCAATCCGGCCTGAGAGGACATTCCAGAGCATTCCCCAGTTTTTTTGCCTCATCCGGGTTTGTCGCCAGGCGAATTACTTCTTCATACTCAGTATTGGCTGCTTTTTGTGCCTGGTAGTAGTGTTCGACTGTAGACCACACTTTCCCATTTATCTCTAACTTGCAGGGGTAAAAATTAGAGAGATATCCATTGGGCTCATTCTCATAATAAAAAAGAATTTTATCCATTTGGGCTGGACTCCTCAAGATCTTTTCCGGATGATTGGTTTCTTTTCACGTATAATGGCATTACTTTATACCAATAAGCCAATGGTGTAAAGAGTAAATCGGGAAAAAAAGGTGAAAGGGAGTAAAATCAGTAAAGGTTTATAAAAATGGGTATAGAACCCGTTAAAATGGAAATTTAACTGAACTAATGAGGATGACTTCTGCCTGTGTATCTTATCTCTTTTTCAGCAATCCCGATATACGACTCACAATACTCCAGAGGTAATCCCCCTTGTTTTTCATAAGACCATCGCATTGTATATAGAATTGGGTCTGGACCTATTTCCAAAAGTTTTTGAATTTCTTCGTCTTCACACAATTCTGCTTTCAGTCTCTCCTCTACATATCCAATCGGTACTTCCTGAGTATTCTGCAGGAGATTGTATAGTGAAGACTGATCTGTAAAATGCTTGAACCCATCTATTAACTCTTTACTGGATTTCATATAGGAAGTTTCAAGTGCAATGGGCGTTTCTCCGGTAAATCGAAGCCGTTTCAGGGCAATTAATTCATTATCTTCATCAATAAATAATTTCTTTGCTATGGAACTATCATGAAAACCAATATCAAGAAAGATTATCCTTGTCCTGGCTTTTTTCCCTGTCTCACGGTAACGATCGGAAAATCCAATTCCATGATAAGGTCTTTTCCTTTCCGGGTACTTCAGGATCCTTGCACCCTTGGCCCGTTCGGAGAATACAATCCCTTTACTGCTTAATTCCTTAATAGCATTGCGAATTGTAATTCTGCTTACGTTGAAAAGATGGGTCAATTCTTCCTGAGACGGTAGATATTCTCCAATAGGGATCTCACCATCCAGGATCAAACGTTCCAATACTTCCATAATCTGATAGTAGAGTGACGAGCCTCCAGCACTCCTGTCCAGTAATTCAGAAAGATTCATTGTGATTTTCTTACCCATTTTCCATACGCCCTTTGGCATATTCATATGTCATTACAATTTCCAAGTCAACAATGAATTTGTGTACTACGATGCGGTATCACCTTTCCCTGTTTTTTGATGTGCTGTATTTCATACCTTTAGTCGCCATATTCAGTATATCCGGGGTTAAAACAGATTGGATAGCGGGCTCTGGGGCTCAATAAATCGCTTGTATTTAATGACTGAACGGGATTTCAAAAAGAGAGATTCATAATACTTTTTTATCGGGATATATGCCGTTTTCTCCACTCTCCGGGAGAACTCCCTGAATGCTTTTGAATTGTCGATTAAAACTTGAACGGTTTGTGCTTCCTGAGAAATGGAAAGAATTGACTTTTCAGAATAGATGAGAAGGAAGATATTTCATTCTCATGATGAAACTACCGGAGACTGCATGACAAAGACCAATTTCCGGACATTCATGGTAGTGAAGATATGAAATGGTCTGATCCCGGAGTATATAGCGATTCCCGAAGTAAAGGGGATAATCAGGATATGGTTGTAACGATAATCCCTGATCTGAACTGCTTGTAATTGCATCGTATCTGGCCCCATTTGATTGGATATATCGATATATTCTTTGCTATAAGATTGAGCAAAGAGAAACTATGAAAAAGATTCTTGTTGCCGGGGCATCCTGGAGCATCTGGATGAATCCACAGGAAGTGAATTGACTACCTTGATCTGTGTTGAACATTGCAGGAGCTCCATAGGTATCAATGGCATCGTTGCGTGCCTCAATACAAAAAAGCCTGCTTCCATATCAAGAGAGATTCTCCAGCTGGGAATTTTACGACTGTCAAGATCCATAATGGCAGCCAGATAGACAAATCCACCACCGCGTCGAAGATCCGTGATATCGTGTCGCCCATGCCTGATTCAGGTATCGAATCCTTTTCTCTTTCAGAAGGCCGGGACAGACTGGATATTCGTTCCGGGGAATTGAGATTCATTGACAGGGAGAAAGAACTTTGAGGCCCATCTCATGCATCAACCGCCAGACTCGCGTTGGGGTTGAAAAGATACCTTTCCTCTCACCTTCCAGAACATGGTTCCGGTATCCGTAGAAGGGATCCTTCAGGAACAATTCCTTGAGCGTGATTTTCTCTTCAATATCCCTTCACCATTCCGGGCGTGGTGCGTCGTCATGGTGAAATCGACTGATTGGAAGAAATTCACTTTGTCTGGTTATGGACAGGCGAGAATCAATCATCCCACGTAGTTCGTGCCTGATCCAGCTTTTTTCCCTGGGTGTTTTTTCGTGCATGGATCGTTCCAGCGTTCCCGAGAAGTTGCTTCTGCCATCCACTGATCTGATGGGGATGAACCTGAAACTCCTCAGCAATCCCTGGAGAGTCTTGTCTTCCTTAGATGGCTTCAATGGTTATCCTGGCCTTGAACTCATCACAGAATCGCCGTTGTTGTCTCCTTCTTCATCATATCATGAAGGGAGATTCCACCTTAAGATTCTACAATGCCGTTTTGATTTCCAGGCTCAGTACAGATATCCATCCAAATTTTCAATAGAATGGGATGTTGATAAGGAGCTTGAAATTTTCAAGCTCCCCCGGACTATTTTCAACCCTTAGTGGGAAATGCCTTGTTTCATGGTATTTGCCCCCTTGATGGTCAGGGAGTTATAAATATATCAATTAAGAGTAAGGATGATGCCGTTAGAATAGTGGTATCGGATTCCTGGAGGGTACACGGGTCGAGTGAATAATTCCACTGCATTAGCATTCTGGTTTTCGGGAAGTATACAAAAGTATCGTTTTTACCCACCCATGTTGTTTCCGTCTAGTGCTATTATCCAATAAAGGATGGATTCACAATGAAATATTATGATCAACTTATTGAATATGCCTGGAGTCTTGATATTGTTGATACTCATGAACATTTAATAAGGGAAGAACTTTGGATGAATGAGTCCGGAGATATTCTTACTGATTGGTTGAAAATGTATTTTTCCTGCGATTTAATCTCTGCAGGACTTTCTCGCAGGGATCTTGAAATAGTCAGAGACCCTGATACCCAAAAGACAATTATAGAAAAATGGGGAATAGTGGAATATTATTGGAATGCAGCCAGAAATACCGGATATGGACGTTCTCTGGATATAGCTGCAAAAGGGCTTTACGATATTAATGGGGTGTATGGGGAAACAATAGAGGAATTAAATAAACGGTTTCTTACAGCCAGGAAAGAGACTGCAGCAGGGATTGAGAGTCATTACAGATATGTTTTAAAAGAAAAGAGCAAAATTGTTATTTCTATTCAGGATACTGTTAATGAGGTGATGAAGGAAACACCGGATAGAAAATTTTACAGGCCTGTTTACCGAATGGATTGGTTTATTAATCCGGATACCTTTCAGGGAATACGTAAATCCGGTGAAGATGCAGGTATAAATATTCATAATCTGGAAGACTGGAAGGCTGTAACTGAATTACATCTGGATACAGTAATAGAGAGATTTGGTATTGTTGCTGTTAAATCAGGACTTGCATATGAACGATCCCTTTACTATGCAAAGGTTCCTTACCATATAGCAGATACCCAGTTTTGTGAAATTCTTGGAGGAACACATCCCAGAAGTGTCCATACTACAAGGATTGTTTTTCCAAAAGAGCTTCAGGATTATATGATGCATCATATTCTATCTTTACTTGATAAAATGGAGATGACAATTCAGTTTCATACAGGCCTTCAGGAAGGTAGTGGCAATCATATCAGCAATTCCAATCCGGAACATATGACAAATTTATTTCTGGAATACCCAGGTGTCAAGTTTGATATTTTTCATATAGGATTTCCCTATCAGCAGTCCCTTGGGGTAATGGCTAAAAACTTTCCAAATGTATTTATCGATATGGCCTGGGCTCATATTATATCACCCGAAACTTCCATCAGGGCAATTGTTGAGTGGCTGGATTTTGTTCCTGCAAATAAAATATCTGCCTTTGGGGGAGATTATTTTTTTGTCGATGGTGTCTTTGGTCATGTATCTCTTGCCAGAGAAAATATTGCAAAGGCACTTGCTGTAAAAGTAAACAGAGATGCCTTGAATATTGATCGTGCAAAAGAGATTATGCACTGGATGTTTATTGATACTCCTTCCATGCTTTTTAAAGTATAGCGTTTAAATTTTACGGTAGTATCGTTTTGTGTATGATCATGTCAAATTTTCATGTTTCGTTATAAAAATATGCATGGTAGCACTTATATATGAATTGAAATTAATACAATGCAATTTAAAAGGGAAACATATATGTTAAAGAGAATGTTAATTATTTTTCTTGTGCCTGGTATGAGTATTCTCCTGTTTGCCGGTGGAGACAAGGAAGCTGCCTCGTCAGAGTCAGAGGGTCAAAAGTTTACTATAAAAGTTGTTGCAACCCATACGCTGAATCCAATTGTCAAAGAGCATTCTGGAGCACCTGGATGAAGTCACAGGAAGTGAATTGACTACCTTGATGTGTGTTGAACACTGCAGGAGCTCCAATAGGTATCAATGGCAGGCAGGGACAGACCGGATGTTCGTTCCGGGGAAGTTTGAGGTTAATGGACGGGGAGAAAGGGCTTTGAGGCCCATTTCATGCATCAACCGCCGGATCCGCTTTGAGGTTGAAACAATACCTTCCCTCTCACGTTTCAGAACATGGTTCCGGTATCCGTAGGAGGGATCCTTCAGGAACAATTCCTTGAGCGTGATTTTCTCTTCAATATCCTTTCGCCATTCCGGGCGTGGTGTGTTGTCATGGGTGGGATCGACTGATTTGAAGAAGTTCGCACTGCCTTGCTACAGACAGGCGAGGATCAATTATCCCACGTAGTCCTTGCCGTACAGTTACTTGTTCCATCTGCTGATCTGATTGGAGTGAATCTCATATTCTTCAGCGATCTCCTGAAGCGGTGATTCCACCATAAGATTCTGCAATGCTGTTTTGATTTTCGGAAAATCATCCCTGGCATCCTCGGAAGATTATATAAAGAGGTGGCCTGCCGAAAAATTTCCACTTGATTAGGTTTCTTTTTGTGTTAGTATCACGATGTGTGCGAGAAAGGCAGACCGGGATGGCATCAGATTTAGGTTTTGTTGAATGTGTTGTAGAGCAGATACAAAGTGCCGTGGTAATCTGATACAGGAAAATGTTTGGTGAGTATGCGTTTTATTGCAATGACAAAGTTGTAGCCCTTGTGTGTGATAATAGACTATTTGCGAAATCAACGAAAGCCGGGAAATTACTGATTGGCAAAATTGTTGAAAAGCCACCATATAAGGGAGCAACACTATCTTTTTTATTGGAGAACAAATTGAAGATAGAGACTGGATTAGCAACCTGATCAGTGTGACAGAGGAAAAACTACCAACCCCAAAGCTGGAATACAAGCAAAGAAGGAGAAAATAAAAATGAAGTTGAATTATGTCATTATCTATGTTGACGACGCTGTGAAAGCGACAAAATTCTATGAAAAAGCATTTGGCATGAACACTAAATTTATTCACGAATCAAACATGTACGCCGAAATGGAAAGCGGTGAAACAACTTTGGCATTTGCAAATAATGAAATGCTTAAAAAGCATATCGGTATAGAATCATTGGAAGGCACAAAAAATTGCTTTGAAATTGCTTTTTCAACAGATGATGTCCAGGGAGCATTTGACAAGGCACTTTTGAATGGAGCAAGGGAAATCAAGAAACCGGAAAAAAAACCATGGGGACAAATTGTTTCTTATGTTGGTGATGCATTCGGGACAATAGTAGAGATTTGCACACCAATGGGACAGAAATAAATCACTGCACTGGATTTTCACTCCACTGCACCGCAGAAAACCAGTGAGTTCAATCGATACATGAAAACAGACTCTGGATATGCAAAAAATACATGTTTTTCCTGCTTGTTTCATTCAACTGAAGCACAACATTCATGTTAAAAGATGAAAACAATATTATCCTGTCCAAGGATATGATTTTTACTATGGGTATGGACTCATATTATTGTCAGCGCATTACGACAACAGCATTACTGAACTGCAACGGATTCAATACCAGATGGATGGCTGCTCGAATGTGGATGCATTAGTGATCCATCTGGATTCCCTTAGCTTGAAACCAATGAATGGCTCAATTTCGGAATCATATCAAAAAGACATAATCATTAATCCTGAGTTGCTCAATCTGGTAGAAAATACAAGATAAATATCGATTGTTTTTTTGCTCCTCTCTTGACTGGTATTCACTGCCACAAATTCAAAATGGTAGTGTCAGATGAACTGTGTTTACTCCTGATTGTGATACATTATCAAAGAATAGGAGCAAGGCGTGGTTTATGGCAAGGATGCATTACGAAAGCGTATGAAAAAAGAGGGAATAAGCTCAACCGGCAATCGGAACATCTTCATGAGGGATATTGCCAAAAAGTTGTTGAAGCCTTGTATGATGGTGAACGGACCGACCCTCCCGGACAGGGCAAGAATCAGAAATCTGAAATCGGGAATATGCGAAATGGCGTTACACAAAAGACAGTCCGGAGGAAATCAGGCAAGGTTGATTTAAACGTCCCCCGGGAGCGTGAAGGATCTTTTGAACCGCAAGTTGTCAAGAAAAGACAATGTGATATTACTGGTATCGAAGACAAAGTCATTTCAATGTTCGGCCGTGGTATGAGTATCCGGGATATTCAAGGTCATATCGATGAAATCCATGGGCATAAAGAATGTCCTGGGCTGTATTTATCCAAAGATTCTGAATCTTCAAGGTATTATCTCATCAGTGATGAATGAGCCGAAAAATCGCAACGCACAGGAGGGCTCATTTTTTTGGATCATCTATCTGGAATATCGGAAGCTATTGAGGCCGCATTTCCACATGCCGAGATCCGGAAATGTGTCGTCCATCAAATATGGAACTCACTTGAGCATGTTCCCTGGAAGGAACGAAAAGCTGTTGCAGCTGACTGGAAGAATATCGACACTGCTGACACTGAAGAATCAGCAGTACGAATCCTTGATGATTTCGAAGATCGCTGGAACATCACATAGCCGCATCTATCCAGATCCTGGCGAAAGAACCGGGTTGAATGAGCGACATTTTTCACGTATTCCCGTACGCCAGGATGCACAACTTGTGATTCAATTCAGTTGAGAGACCGGAACGGTATTTACAGGATGATTTCAGGAGAAACACAGACGATCTGACACTCTCAAAATGGATCTCATGTCTTTTATCTATGCCAATACAAATTCCTTTAACACTCTTTTCTCCGTTCGGTGAGAGAATCTTTCTCCTGTATTTCCCCCGGATAAATCAGGTGACAGAGACATACTTTAAAATGTGTTGTGAAAGGGAATAGCGAAAACAGTCACAATCCCTGTGATTCCATTGTTCATCAAATCTCCATAGAAACATCCTGTCGGGATTGATTAGTAGAGCAGAGCTTTTTTTAACAGAGGGGTGAATTCATCTTCCTGATCTGTTAAAAGTCTGTATAGTTCCTCCCAGGGGGATTTCCCTAATTGCAGTCTGAAGTCTTCAGTGCCCGTTAGTTTATCCAGAAACGGCCTTTCATTTTTCAATCCCGTTTCTTTTACATGCCCACAATTCGGAAAAAGATTAAAAATGGTTCCAATCAAGGCAACTCCCACTTTAAGAGGTTTAAAGGTTTTGTAATCGTATATATTGATCTGAACTCCCTGACAGAGATTGTTTTTATGCTTGCCAAATTCAGGCTTAAAGGTTACAAAATCAAATCTAACCCCTTCAATAGAATAATCATTCAGCCTGAGAGCCAATTCTCTTCCCTCAATCCCCGGTGCACCAACAATCTCAAAGGGTCTGGTTGTCCCTCGCCCCTCTGATAGATCTGTTCCCTCAATCAAACAAGTTCCACAGTATGTCATGGCTGCTTTTATTGATGGAATATTGGGAGAGGGGTTAAGCCAGGGACTTGCGGGATCCCATATCTCATTATTCCACCCCTCCATTCGTATTACTTCCAGGTTACAGTCAGGGATATAATGCTGTTTCAGATAGGTAGCATACTCGGCTATAGTCAAACCTGTTCTTACTGGAAGTCCATAGGCCCCAACAAAACTACGGTACTCTTCAGATATTCTGTTTCCTTCAAAACCACGTCCAAGCGGGGCAGGCCTGTCAGTCACAATCACCTTCAAGCCCTCATGGGTAGCGGCTTCCATTATAAAGGCCAAGGTGTACAAGTACGTATAGAAACGACTTCCCAACTCCTGAATATCAAAAAGAATATAGTCCACGCCTCTGAGCATTGAAGGTGCGGGTTTTTTATATTTTCCATAAAGAGAGCAGACTTTGATTCCGCGATAGTTTGTATCTTCAATATGCACTCCTTCCCGGGCAATACCAAAAAGTCCATGTTCAGGAGAAAAAAGAACCCTGAGCTCTCCTCCTGAATCAATAATTGTATCTGCGATCAATACCCCGCTTGATAGTCGCCCGGTATGATTGGTTATCAAGGCTATTTTATCGTTTGGATTTTTTTTATCCTCAAAAAAAAGATCAATTCCTGTTTTCATTTTTTCTTCGATAATCTTGAACATGATGTAACAGTCTTTTTTATCGTTTGTTCCGGGCAAGGAAGAGATCATTCGACATGATCTGTCAATTAACTCCTTGTCTGTGACATCAATCTGGATTATCCAATGACCTCCGATTCGTTTTGTATTTCCCATTGTACCGGTTAAAAACAGATTACAACGATTTTTCAGGCATTATATGCCATAATGGGGAATCTCTTTTTTTCTGTCTCCGAATGAGCCATCCCACCTGTAAATCAACGGGATAGTTGAGCATTTTGACAGAATTGTAGTGATATTCTGGAAAAGCACGCATTTCCCCTCATCGGAGATTCTGCAGAGACGATGGACCATGACCTGAAGGTGAATGATGAATACCATGCAGAAACATATCGGCCACTAAATACGCATCAAAAATTGAAGGAATGACACAAAGTCCCATCCGGGTTATCTAAAAATGAATTGATGATGTAACGGGATTTGATCAATATGGATAATCTGTTCACAGTTATACTTTTTCAGGCATTTACCAGCTTCATGACCGGACGGCACATCCGATAGAATCCATCTTTGTAACTGCCTGGAAGAGAATTCGGCGGACCAGAAACTATGGCTCCCTGCATGTATCACACTGCGCATGGTCTGGAAGTTGACTGGCCATTTCAACCGTCACTGCTTTTTTCTTTCCCTTGGATAATTCGAGAAAAAAATGAACGTTTTTTTGCAGTTTTCTTCCTGGGTTTTTCTGCATTTCCCATTATCTTTGCAATAATGGCCAGATCTCCAGAACGTTCCAGCAACAGTCTGATTGTCACCATGAGTGGAACGGACAACAACATCCCGGGGATGCCCCATATGTATCCCCAGAACAATAACCCGAATATTACTGTTATGGTATTTAATCGCAACCGGTTGCCCATGATAACAGGGTCGATGACACTGCCAATAATAAATTGAAAAAAACCGAGTAACATTCCTAACGCAAGAATAGGTCCCACACTGTTAAACTGGATAATTGCCATAAACACCGGGAGTGCAGTCGCAATCAAACTGCCAATTGATGGTATGTAATTCAACAGAAATGCCATAACCCCCCAGAAAAGTGCAAATTGAAGACCAAAGGCCAGGCAAACAAGACCTGTGAAAATACCAGTAACAAGACTGATGATGGTTTTGATCCCCATGTAGGCAGAAATACTTTCCTGCGTCAAATCCCACACTTGACGTGTATTGCCGAATTGATCCGCTCCAGTGACATATTCAATATATGCCTTGTACCCCGTCGATTCTGATAAAAGAATGAGATAATACACCAGGAAAAGAATTGACGATGAACCGAAACTCCCCAAGGTTCCGAGCACACGACCAATCAGTCCTGCGATACTGGCAGGAGAAAGAATATCCTCTACTTGTGACGATAAAAACTCAACATTGATGCCTGGAATTGTCTCCCCAAGCCATTGAACAGCAGCTTCTATTCGTTTACTGAACTGTCCTGCAAGGATGCCCTTTTTGTTGATGATCTGTTGAACAGTCCCACTGAGCATCGAAATAATCAGCCACAGAATAGCCAGAGTCAGTATGGCAACCATCACTGTAATCAACACAGCAGGGATTCTCTTTTTTTCCAGATAACTTACCAAAGGAAGATTCAGAACAGTGAGAAGTGTTGCAAAAACAAGGGGTAACAATAAACCTGAAAGCTCTTTTAATACGATTAACATGAGAATGATCAGTATGATAAGCAGAATGTTCCTTATCGTTTTTGAGTCATCCATCACGTAAAAGCTCCTTGTTGTTCAAGTGAATGCCCATGGCGTTGTAGATTTCCTATGAGTCGAATTTCTTGATCCAGCGTATTTTGGCGACAAAAACATTTGAATATTTCGAGTCAGTATTCCGACTTCCACCTGGATCATTACATGACATTGATATTATCAGTTTGTTATGCCCAAAATTCAAGCGCAATCGCAACTTAATATTCAACAACAGAGTCTTTTTAGAGGAATAAATTTGAGCAGAACTCCCCAGTAGCCACCAATTATTCTCCGGGAATGCAACATCAATGCGGAGAGACCAGTCTTCAGGGAATCGGAATTGACCTTGTATCCCGAGATGGAAATAATGCCTGTCCCACACGATACTACCTTTGATGTCCTTGCATGCGATGCCTTTTTCGGACTGCGTCACCGGGATAATATGACTCCAGTTACTTTTCAGCGATATCCGTATGTTCTTAAAACGCCATCCAATGCCAATAGTTCCCTTGTCTGAAAACACAGCATCCGTTCTGGCTTCGTAGTCCAGAAAAAATTGCAAACCATGTTTTGGCTGGAATTTTACGACAAAACGTCCTCCTGCGGGCCAGTTCAGCTTCTTGCCATCTGCATTCCTGAAATATTGTGATGCATAGACAACTCTCCCGCGAATCTTCCATGCCCCCAGAATTTGAGAACAGGATACAGCCATGAACCACCCGGGGTTGAGATTCACGCCTCCAGAAAAAATAGTCGTCAAACCGATGCACGCTCTGGTGGTAAATAGCCTGAACCTTCCGGAGATCAATCCAAAAGCTCCCCCTGGCCTCAAGGGGGAATGAGGATACCATTCTTTCTGACGGACCGATCCGCGAAACGTTCCCGTTTCTCCCAGGAGTTCAAATGTGAAAAAATCAAGCTGTACCGGAACAATCCAGATTATGCTGGTATCAATTTTCTCCTGCTGATTGAATACTATCCCTGCACGACCACCCCATGCCATAAAAGCCAGTCCTGGCCAGGAAATTGAATCAGACCGGAGATCAGCCCTGTAACTGGTTTTTTCCATCAAGCGGGAAAGTGCTGTAACACCAGGGTTGCGAATTTCAGCAGCCAGCCCGGTATTTTTGAGATGTCCGATGGAGAAACCGGCAGAATTCAGCCCTATTGTCGCTCCTGGAGGTTTGTCCTTTGAAATGACGGATCCCATACGTGCAGAAAAAGTACGACCATGGAAAAGAATATTTACAAATAATTTTTTGCTATAGTTATAGTTAATGGATGTTTCAATGGATTCACATGACACGGAATGAGCAATACTCAAAAGGACAATGACAGGTATCAAGTACCGGGTTCGTGCTCCATCACAGCGGGTAAACCATGGAATTGAAGGCAGAGAACCGCATCCGTTCGTGTGATGTGTGTGTCCGTTATATACACAGGATGTGTGCCTCGTTTGTGTTGTAATCAGAGCGTTCATGGAAATATTAACTGATCAAATACCTGATCTACTTGAAATTCTGTACTTGCCTCTGGCACTGACGTTATGTGACAATGTTATCGGGCTCAAAAACCAGGCATCCGGTTATCAGAACAGGAGGAAATATCATGCTGATTCTCACCCTCAATTGCGGTAGTTCATCTGCAAAATACCAGATATACGATTGGGATAAAAAGGATGTTGTCGGAGTTGGCATCGTGGAACGCATAGGGCAGGAAATCTCCAGAATGGAACAAAAATCACCTGGAAAGGAAATCTACGAAGCCACCAGAGAATGCCCGGACCACAGGGTTGCTGTAGAATGGATTCTGGAAGCTCTTGTGAGCCCTGATCATGGATGCATACAGGATATGAGCTCTATCAAGGCCGTCGGTCACCGGATGGTTCATGGTGCGGAAACGTTCACTCAATCTGTCATTGTCAATGATGATGTACTTGCCAGGATGGAATCAGTGAATCAGCTTGCCCCGTTACATAATCCGGCAAACCTCATCGGTATTCGGGCGGCACAGAAAATTTTGCCTGATGTGCCCCATTGCGCAATCATGGATACAGCCTGGCATCAAACCATGCCTGCCACCAGCTTCATGTATGCCCTTCACTACGATTGGTATAAAGAGCATAAAGTGCGACGTTACGGTTTTCATGGCACCAGCTATGTCTATACAGCAAAACGGGCCGCTGTCATCCTGGGCAAAGATCCCATGAAAACAAATCTGATTATCGCACACATTGGCAATGGTTCATCAATTTGTGCCGTCAGGGATGGCAAAAGTTATGATACTTCGATGGGAATGACTCCACTTGAAGGACTCATGATGGGTACCCGTTGCGGGGATATCGATCCTGCCATTGTAACGTACATGATGGGGCAAAAAAATATGAGTCCTGCAGAAATGGATTCCATGCTTAACAAGCAAAGCGGGATATTGGGTATCACCGGACAATTTATCGATCGTCGGGATGTTTGTTCTCATGCTGAAGCTGGCAACAGGCAATGCATACTTGCGTTGGAGATGGAAACCTACAAAATCCGCAAATACATTGGTGCTTACTATGCTGCACTGGGAAACCTTGATGCCATCGTCTTTACGGCAGGTGTTGGAGAAATGAATCCCGTCTACCGCTTGAAATCGCTATCGGGCCTGGAAAATCTTGGAATCAAGCTGGATGCTGAAAAAAATAACCTGTCCCGAAGTCGTAATACAGAAACATGTATTTCCGCAGATGATTCACCAGTGAAAATATTGGTGATCCCGACAGATGAAGAATTGGTAATGACAGAAGATGCCTTTGCCCTGATGGACGGATCCTACGATGTTCATACATCTTTCACCTATACGTTTCAGCGTCCAGACTATCGAAACAAGGCCCGGGATGCAGCTTTACCGGGCGATATTGAAAAAACACCCGGTCTGGAAGGTATTCTGGCACTATGACCAATGCATTCTTCCGGATTGTCCCGGTGCCGCGTTCAGGTTCGGGTAATTGACGGCTACGAACCGTCCCGGAGATGAGGGGATTAAAAATTTTCCCGCCCAAGAGGACCACCCACCCAAAATCCTTCTCCGCCGAGATAGTCAATCCGCTGTCCTTCAATCAGAAACTGAACCTTGTTGACGGTGGGAAATTCAGTTGCAGTATAGACAATCTGTTCCACCTGGGTTTTGTAGCCTTCAATGCCAAGCGTGTTGAAACGAAACTGTTCGTTAAAATTCAGAAATGCAACACCTCTTTCAATACGTGCGCCGATCAGATCGGAATCTTCGGGAATCAGGGACAGGACATCGTTGGACAGTTCATTGGGCCGTGGGCCCTCCAGGAGAGCTTTAATTGATATGACAAGAGGAGAGCCGTTGCCAGGAAGCGACCGAAGGACACTTTTCATGCTGATTTTACCCTCGTCACTGACTCGGATAAAGAAAAGTCTTGCTGTGGTATTATCCCTGGATTCTTTTTTTTGATTATCTTCTAACGTATTTTTGGGTATAGGTTTATCTGGTTGTTCAGGAGCCTCAATGCTCATCAGAGGTTTCTCTGTTTCCCCTTGAGATTCTTCATTTGCACGTCTTTCTATCACAGGCGGTGTACTGTCGCCCGCTACTACGGGAATTTTCCCGCGAAGGATGTTTCGATTCAGAAAAAGTATGACAAGTATCAGGAGAATGACAACGAAAACGCTGAGTATGATGGTTGTTGTATCGATACCATGTGTTCTCTTCTTTCGGGAAGGTTTGTGTTGGGAATTGTCATGATTCCGTTTCTTTTTTGATTGTGAAGAATCCATACAGCATTATAGGCATCTTTTTATCGACATAACAGGGTATGTTTCTTCAGGCGTGGAAAAACCCATCCCTTCGCTGTCACTCATTTGACAGTCTGCATGGATACTCCGTATTATTTTACTGCAATGAAGGAGTACAAAGGAATACCTGCATCCCCCGGCATCGCCATACACCATGCGTTCGCCCATTATGCCGATTCTGATCCTTTGCCCCAGTACTATCTTCATGAGTCTGAAGTCGAAGATGAATGGCACAGATATCAAACTGCGGTTGAACGTGCTTCTGACGAAATTCGAAATCTGAAAAAAAATCTGGTTAGTGTGAACTCCGGTCGGCATCAATTACTGGACGTTCAACTTTTAATGCTTCAAGACCCGGAAATGAGCGAGCAGGTTAAAAAAACGCTTCCTGAAACTTTGCAAAATGCTGAATGGGTTCTCACCGAATACATCGGCAAGATGGTGAAACAACTGGAATTATCCGGGGATGAGTATTTTGCTGAACGCTCTCTTGATTTTATGGATATTGCCAGACGTATCACAAATCAGTTGTTGTTTAGAGAACGGTTGTCTCTGTCCCGCATCGACAAAGATGTTATTCTGGTTTCCCCGAATTTGCTCCCCTCCGAAACCATAATGCTGAACCCGGAGAAAGTAAGGGGACTTGCTTTGGATGCTGGTGGGAAAACCTCCCACACGGCGATTCTGGCTCGATCCTTCGGTATTCCGGCAGTGCTTGGTTTGCGAAGGATTACGAAGAATGTCAAACCAGATGATTTGATTATCGTTGACGGCTATCGGGGTATTGTCATCGTTGATCCAGACGAACAAACCCTGATTGCCTATCGTCGCAGGCTGATCGAGCAGGAAACGCGGGAATCTGAACTGGAAGGCCTGAAAAATCTGCCAGCGGAAACTACCGACGGCAGACAAATTAACCTCATGGCAAATATTGAAATCCCTGAAGAGGTTGATCTGGTACTGTCAATCAACGCCCGGGGAGTTGGATTGTTTCGCAGTGAATTTCTGTTTCTGACCCCCCGGGAACAACCGGACGAAGATCTTCAATTCAGATCGTATGTCAAGGTGTTGAAGGCCATGGGAGACAAGCCTGTTACAATCAGGACTCTTGATGTTGGCGGGGATAAACTGTTGCCTTTGAGGGATGACTCTGAAGAGAGTAACCCGTTGCTTGGCTGGCGTGCCATACGTTTCTGTCTGGAAGAAGAAGAAATTTTCCGTATCCAGTTAAGAGCACTGCTCCGGGCTTCGGCGTTCGGGAATCTGCGGATTATGTTTCCCTTGATTTCCAATGTGGAAGAACTTGATTCGGCTCTGCTTATTTTGGAAGAAGAACGCAGGAATCTGGCGAAAAGTGGTACTCCAATGTCAGGGAATATGCCCGTGGGCATTATGATTGAGGTTCCTTCGGCTGTTTTGATTTCCGATATACTGGCTCGTAAAGCCGATTTTTTCTCCATAGGAACCAACGATTTGATTCAATACACCATGGCGGTAGATCGGGGGAATGAGAAAATTGCATCCCTGTATCAGCCCTGTCACCCCGCTCTTTGGCGTTTGATCAAAATAACCGTTGACAATGCAAAAAGTGCAAATATTCCGGTTGGAGTCTGTGGTGAAGTGGCCGGCGATCCGGCATTGGCTGTCATGCTTCTGGCACTGGGTGTGGATGAGTTGTCCATGGGTGCTTACAGTATTCCTGCAGTCAAGCGTATAATCCGTTCGATAAGTGCCCGCGAGGCCTTTATCGTATTGGAAAGAATGATGAATATGGCTACGGCGGAAGAGGTTGAAACCTGTCTCACTGAGTGGCTGGGAGACAAACTTGATAAATAAAAGCAAACACCGCCCCCGAATTGTTATTGTTGGACGTCCCAATGTGGGCAAATCAACCCTGTTCAACCGGCTTTACGGCAGACGAAGGGCGATAACGGATCCTGTCCCGGGTGTGACCCGGGATGCTATTGAGGAGTTGTGTTCCATCGCAGGGATACCTGTGCTCCTGGTGGATACTGGCGGGGTAAAAATTGACTATGAAGATAGTTTTGATGATATTGTCGCTGAACGTTCTATTCTTTCCCTGAACCAGGCAGACCTGATTCTTTTCCTGGTGGAACTTGGTGAAATGACTGCGGAAGATCACTTGCTTCTTGATGAGCTCAGGGATAAATCAGACCGGGTTGTTCTGGTTGTCAACAAAGTCGATACCCCGGGGAAAGACTATCAGGCGGCAGATTTTTATTCCCTGGGCCTCGGCGACCCCATTCCTGTTTCTGCGGCTCACGGCCGGAATATGGATAGATTAGCTGAAATTGTCAGAGGGAAGCTGGAAGAGGTTGTAGATCGGTGTGCTGTTGAAGCCCCTGATGCACCGGATGATGGTCCATTGAGTCTTGTTCTGGCACTGGTGGGGAAGCCTAATGTCGGGAAATCTACATTGGCCAATCGGCTCTCCGGTGAAGAGTGTTCCCTTGTGTCCAATATCGCCGGAACAACCCGGGATACGGTTGTTGGCCATGCGGAGCATAAGGGACGGCGTTTGAAAATAATTGATACAGCCGGGATACGCCGTAAATCCCGGGTATCCGGAAATGTTGAGTATTATTCGGTGAACAGGGCGATCAGGGCCATGTTTGAAGCGGATGTCTCTTTGCTCCTTATTGATGCGAACGAAGGACTTTCCGATCAGGATAAAAAGATAACAGCACAGGCCGTCAAAAAAGGAAAGACTGTTATCATGGCCCTTAATAAATGGGATGAAAAAGTTCCTGACAGAGCTAAACTGAAGAAGGCTGTTGATCGAATCCGGTTCCAGTTTCCTGTTCTTGAATGGGCCCCGGTTACTCCCATATCCGCTTTGAAAGGTTATGGAATCCCTGAGCTTCTGGATGTTATTCTGAAGGCTGAACGACAACAGAGTCGACGCGTGGACACTTCCGAACTGAACAGGGCAGTCACTGAATGGGTGGATTTGACGCCACCACCAACCCGGAAAGGACGACCATTCAAGGTTCGTTATGTAACCCAGGTTACGGTAAAACCTGTTCGTTTTGTGGCTTTTGTCAATCGCAAAACCGGTTTTCCTGATTCGTACAGACGTTTTCTTGTGAATCAGATTCGTCGGGAGTTCGAATTCGATCTTGTACCTGTGGAGCTTGAGCTGACAGAGGGGAAAAAATGATTTCCCCGCGTTTTATGCGATTGTATCGGATGATGATTGCCATGCTGGTTCTCACGGTGTCCGTTGTTTCCATCCTGCATGCTGACGAAGCCGATCTGGTTTACTATAGAAATATGCTTGAGGATTCTGCGTTTCCTGAAAACGATGAAACCAGAAGGCTTCTTTCAAATGCCATCACCGCTCCGGCATTCCCCGCTGTTGAAACACCCTTTCAAATCAACAGACAGCTTTCTGATGGTTTTCTGGTACAATTTGAAGTGAGAAAAAGTGTTCGGGACTGGTACCTGATTTTCCGAAATCAGCGGGGTATGGAGCCCTGGGAAAAATATCCGATATGGGGCCGGGGAAGCTGGATTATAAAAAAAGATCTACTCACCGGGAAATTTGTTCAGGCAAAAATATTCCTGCAGGACGATGAACACAGCTTTGTCAGGTTATTTCCTTCCGATGATGGAAGGAGCAGACTGGACGTTCACCTGTACGGCAGACAACTTGGAGATGATGTCATGATACCAGTATCATTCGAGGAGTTGATGCTGACACCTGTTGCCCGGATTGCCGCTCTTTCGGGCCATTCCGTGAATTGGGACATGGTCTTTCCGAATCCAGACTCATTTGGGTATCGCAATGTCAAAACCATGGTGGCCTCCCTTGCCATGTACGATAATTCCATCATTGAAGTTCGTGATGCGGCAGTCAACGGTGCAGGATTGAACGTTTTCATTGAATCGGGGCAGCCTGTCCGTATTGGAACGCAAACTGAAACCGGCGGAATACTTGAAAAGGGAAAAACCGGTATGAACTGTTCTGGTTATGTCAAATGGATTGCAGATGGAATCTATTCGGCCTGGTCGGGAACTCCTGGAGCCCGATACCTGAATATCGATGAATTACGTCGTCCTTCTTCTCAGGCCAACCGGAATCCATGGAATAATTCCCGGTCTGCTGCGGGACAGGACGCCCGGGAGAATCTGGAGTCTCTCTTGCGTGATCCCCGGTTCGGTCTGGACTGGAATCGGAATCTTGCCAGAATTATAGAGGAAACCCGTTTGGGCAGAACTTTGAGCGATAAGGAAACCGAGGCACTGGATACAAGTGATCTGGTTGGTATTCCATTCTGGAAAGATCAGGGATACAGACTTGAGGATTTACCGTCTGCCCTGTATCAGTTGGCATCCGCAAGGCCGGGAGCGGTTTATATGGCAGCGGTTAATTCCCGATTTGTACCGGAATCAACATCCGGAAATCCGGATCCGATGCCTCTTCATCAATACTGGCATGTTCTTGTTTTGGCTCCATGGTTTGAAGATGGAGAAGGGGACGAACAAAGAGGACGATTCCGGGTAGCAGTACTCGATGTGGGAACTGTTTCCGATTCCCTGCTTCAGAAACCTGGTTATGACGATAAGCCCCGGTATCCGGCACGGATCAAGGCAAATGCAACCCGTTATGCAAAACTTGGCCGGGACGATTCCGGGAATATTCTCATTCCCGAAGTTATGGTGCAACTGGTTCGTGTGGATATTCCTTCGAATTTTGTACCCTGTCCCCTTCCTGTTGTCACTCCCTGAAATGCTTGTATCGTGAATCCTGTGTAGTACTATGTATTTATTGAATTGATTCCTTGTTCAGAAAAATCTCGCAGGCCACATCCTGCTTTGGAGTTGACATGCTGGAACTTATCGAGAAGGGGGGGGGTGTTCTCTGGGTTATCATGTTCCTCTCATTTATTGCCGTTGTCATTATTATTGAACGCTACATGTATTTCCGGAATATTCGGACGGATGAAGAACGACTCTTCCTCAGGGTGAAATCAGCAATATCCAAAGACCATTTTGATGAGGCCATGGCAATGTGTGATGCCAGTCCCTCTCCCTTCAGTACCTTGCTGAAGGCGGGTATTGAGCATAGAAACCGTAGTGCCTTTGAAAGAAAAGAAGTGTTGAAGGATACGGCGGCCCAGGAAGTCCCCCGGCTTGAGAAAAATATCGGGGCATTGGGAACCATCGCGCATATTGCACCGCTTCTTGGACTTCTGGGTACGGTAACCGGAAACATCAAGGCTTTCGGTGTACTGGGACGTTTCGGTTCTGTCGGAGACCCCTCTATATTGGCCAAAGGCATTTCCGAGGCTTTGATTACCACCGCAGCAGGACTGATTGTCGCTATCCCGGCAACGATATTTTTCAATGCTCTCACCGGACGGGTCAATACCCTTATTGTTCGGATGGAAAAGCAGGTGAATGAAATGACTCTCCTTCTGGAAGAGGGAGAAGCCGGAACGTGATACTCCGGACACGCCTGAAACCAAGAGTAACCCTTGATCTGACCCCTCTGATTGATGTGGTATTTCAGCTGGTTATTTTTTTCATGATATCCAGTGTTTTCAATACAACTCCGGGGATAGAACTCAATCTTCCGGACTCCAGCACAAGCGAAGCGGTAGAGGTAACCGAAGTACGGGTTACGGTAGTTGGATCGGAAGAGATTTACCTCAATCGGGATTTGGTAGCATTGACGTCTTTAGGGGACAATCTGAGAGAGTGGAACAGTCAGGGGCGCCTGGCCGATGATACCGCTGTCCTGGTAGAAGCTGGCAGAACGGTTCCTTACGAAACGATAATAACAGTTCTTGACGAGGTGAGACGGGGAGGGATTGATGCAGTGAATCTTGTTACTGCCCCCCTTGTGAAGGAGCCATGACAGAAGTGGCAGGAGAGGAGCTTTCCAATATCGTTCTGAAAACCAGAACGAACGATTCCCGGGGTGACGATGCAATACTCTACGGTTTGAGTCGTTGGGTGTACCATAACACTACGGATTATCCAATTAATGGCCGTATCACGTATCGTTTTGACCGATACATCACACTGCAGGATGCATCCGGGATAAGGAACCTGCACAAAAATCAGCTTTCAGAACGATATAAACGGTACTACCAGAGACAGTATTTGCAGCTTCAACTTGCTTCACACTGCTCCATGGGGGTAGTGTAATGCTATGGCACTCAAGGCAGTGGGATTCGACATTGATGGTACTCTTTATCCTGATTTTCGAATACAATGGCGTTCCCTTCCATTTCTCCTGATACATCTTCGCTCCATTCTTGCTTTTTCACGGGCCCGGCATAGAATGAGATTCCATCATTGTGAGGGCAGGATGACACAGAATGCCGGCGAACGGGAGATTGAATATTTCGCAAAAGAGCTGGGATACTCCCTGGAAAAATCCCGGGATATTCGGGACCGTATCCTTTACAGGGGATGGGAAACGTGTTTCAAAGGCATGAAGATATATCCGGGGGTCCGTGATTCTCTGATAAAATTGAAGGCGGCGGGCTTGAAGCTTGCTGTACTTTCGGATTTCCCGGTGGGTCGCAAACTGGAATATTTCAAACTTGAGGGGATCTTTGATGTGGTTTTGGGCTTCCCCGATTCTGGACAGTTGAAACCCGAATCAGAACCTTTTCGCATGATGGCAAGAGATTTGGGAGTCAACCCGACAGAAATCATCTACATCGGTAACAGAGTGGATTATGATGTCCGGGGTGCAGAAAACGCAGGGATGCGCGGCGCTCTGATTGGTCCTCCCGGGCGACATGCTCCTGCTGATGTGACACGTTTTTCACATTATCGGCACATGGCCGAAAGTATCCTCTCCGAGGTGACACAATGACATTCAACTTCGATGGTGGCGATATCATGGTGATCCTTTTGGTGATTATCGCATTCATCCTTTACCGCCGTTTTGATCGAACCGGACGTTCGCTGGAGAAGGTTCGCAAGTATGCCGAGAAAGCAAAATCAGATCTGGATACCATTATCAGGGAACGGGAATTGGTGTTGAAAGATCTTGCTGTTGATCTTGAAGTACAGGAAAAAACGAACCGTGAAATTTTGGCCCGATCTGAAGTTGCCCGTGAAGAGATTCTATCCCGGGCTGAGGAGTTGGAAGGCCGTGTCGAACGGATAGAGGTTCATGAGAAGGCTCTTGAAGACTTGAATGATCTGGCCATCAAGGTGGATGAAAATCTGTCCAGATTGCGGAAAGAATCGTCCTACGTTGATGATGTCGGTAGTCGTTTGCATGATGTTAAGGAACATTTTTCAAGCCTTGCCGAGAAAGATGCATCCCGTTTTGCGACTTTCCAGGAAGATTTTCTGGATCGTTTTGCTGACGATTTGGCCAGGATGAAGGCGGAATTGTCGGAATCCGGGCGTCAGGTAGAGTTTTTCAGGGAAACGCTGGAAAGCCTGAATGCCCAGCGAGACGACAAAATCTCCAATAAACTTGCACAATTCAGAGACAACCTTGAACAGGTGGAAGAAGAGTTCAGGGAAAGACTGCGCAAGGTTGCCGATGAAGGTTCCCAGCTTGAGGATGATGCTTTTATGGCTTTGAATGAGAAAATTGCCACTCAATCGGAGAGAATGGAAGAAAACTGGACCAGGAAAATAACGGAGCTTGAGGAACGTGTTTCCATGGAAACTGCGACACTTCAGGACTCCCTGACAGATTCCAGAGTGGCATTGGAATCCTGGGAATCTGACAGTTCCGGGAGAATTGGGAAAGTCGATAATGATTTTACAGAAATTGAACGTCGGCTGAACGATACCTCTGTCAATTTATATAACGATGTTGAAGAACTTCGTTTGCGTGTGGAGAATCTTGCTGAAAGCAAGGAAACAGATCTCCTGGAATCCATGGAGATACGTCAAGCTGAATATCGCAAAACCATTGAAGAACGATTTGGCAGAATAGAGGGTTTTGTCAAGGATATGGATGTGGTAGCTGAAAGCCTCAAGGCATCCCAGGCACAGGTTCTTCACGACGCAGAGAACACTTTTTCCGATTTTAATGAGGACATGGAGAAGAAACATAAACTTGGAAAACTCGAAATTGTCGAATCGTTCAACGCTTTGAACGAGGAAATGAAAAATCTTGAGAATGGGCTTGATGACCTGAAATCCAGAGCGTATGACAATGTTTCTGAAAAACTCCAGGTGTTTGAAGATGAGTTTTTTGCCAACCTCAAAATCAGGGATAGTGAAATGAACTCCACCTTTGAAGAGTGGCGGGAAAACGCCGATCTGAAACTGAGTGAAATTGGCTTGAAAGCATCCAGGGAACGGAAAGAAACCGAACGTCGTTATTCAATGGATCTCAAACAGAAACTGACAGATTTGCAAACCAGGATTTTTGGTCAATTTGAGTCTTTTCAGAATCAGGTTGATGGGTTCCAGGAATCCTTGAGTGGACGTATCCACGGTGCTGAAGATGAATTAACCAGTTTCAAAGAAGAATTAAATCAAAAAATCATGCTTGAAAAGGAACTGGCTTTTTCCGAATTTGAAAATTCCTTTGGGAAATTTGACAGGAATGTTGGAGAAAAACTTGCTAAAGCCAATAAGGTTATTGCCCAGAAACTCTCCAGTTTTTCCAGTGATATTGAAACCAGTCAGAAAGAACTTCTTCAATCCTTTGCCTCGGCTCGGGACGAAACAAACGAGTGGAAAGAACGTGTCAGTATTCAGATTCAGGAAGTTAAAAATGGCACTGGAGAACATATCGGAATCCTGCGTTCAGATTTTACAGAGATGATTTTTGAACTGAAGGAAGAGTATGCTGACAGAACCGAACAACTGATTCTGGATTCGGGAGAGAAACGGGCCATTCTGGAGCGGGAACTGGCCTCCCTTGAAGATTCTATCACTCATGTCTCTTCTGAACTGACAGAGAAAACACGAGATAGTCTGGATACGTTGAAAGATCAGAGCGAACATTTTCTCCTTGAGTTTCGAAAAAGTTCCAAAGAAGCCAGAGATGATGTTGAGCGAAAAATAAAGGGATTGCGACAATCTGTCCAGGAATCCAGAGAAAGAGCTGAAAAAAATCGGAAAGAGATGACAACTCATACGGATAATGAATATGTCCGGTTGATGAAGAATCTTGATGAAATCGATCAGCGTCAAAAAGATTTTATTGCTGAAACCCGGATTTTTGAAAGATCCGATGAAATGCGAAAGGCTTTGGAAGATGATATTGCTGAATTGAACAAACAACTCGAAGTGGTTGGATCTGGTCGGGAAGAAATCAGAAGTATTAACAATCAATATGAGAAAGCCATTAGTCTTTACGAAGAAGTGAGCGGTACACTGACTCGTTTCTTCTCAGAACAGCAGAAAGTAGAAAATCTGGAAGGAAAAATAACACGAATCGGGAACCTCTCAGAATCTGTAGAGCTCAAAATACAACGGGTTAGTGATGCCAATGACATGCTCCAGGATTTGCAGATACGTTTGAAACAGCTTGAAGATCTCCATGAAGATCTTGGTAGCAGGTATGAGAGATTATCCGAAAAATCCAGGGTTCTGGATGCGGCTACTGATGGCGTGGATAAAAACTTTGAACGCATGAATCGTATTGAAGGGATTGTCAAGGATGTTGCCCGGAAGATTATTCCTCTGAGGGACAATCTGGATTCTGCAGTAGATCGGCAAACCCGCCTTGAAAAGGACCGGGAAAAAATTGTTACCGTGATCGAAAAAGTAGCCGTCATTGATTCAACCATTGCGGAACTGGACAACAAGCTGGATGATTTAACCAAAGCCCGGGAATGGCTCGCAAAGATTGAAACACGTCTGGATGAAATCAACAGAGAAACCCAACAGCGAATCAGATTGTTTGGCACCCTTTCCAAACGTGAATCGGCTGGTAAAAAGTCCGGCGGGTCGCCGGATATGACGACCCGGGAGATGGTTGCAAAGCTGGCCAGAGAAGGCTGGAACAGTGATGAGATTGCAACAAACCTGAAATTAAGCCGGGGAGAAGTTGAACTTATCCTGGAACTTCAGCCAAAGAATTAGAGGTGCAATTCTATTGCCGTCGGAGTGTACGGAAGATGTTGCAAGAGAGATTCCTGAAATTGAACGCCACTGCTGTGCAACAATGTGGCTCGATGGCTCATAATCAGTTGCATGCGGGACAGTCGGAGTTACAATAAACCGACTCATATCAAACAGGATGGAATATTGTCTCACACGGTTTCTGTAGCACGGATGGTTTGAACAGTGATGAGCAGGTACGCTAGGGTGCTTCTTCCATTTCGGCGATACCAGGTGGGTTGGCCCCCGCTCGCGCACAGTTCAGACTGGAGGCCTTGACGGCAAATTGAATCACTTCCAGAGCTTCTTCCCGGGTAAGCTCGTTACCAATTCGGGCGGACAAGCGTCCCATTTCCTGTAATCGCACCAGTAGTGCTGCATGAAAGGTATCACCCGCTCCGACGGTATCTTTCACATTCACCGGGTATTCGGGAGTTTCCACCCGACAGGAAGAACTCAGCAAAATTGCACCGTTCTTGCCCCTGGTCAGTACGACAATCCCCGCACCAAGTGATAGCCAACTCAGGGCACTTTTTTCTGCAGAACGCCCCGGATACAGCCACTCAAAATCGGCACAGCTTGCTTTCACGATGCTTGACAGTCCTGCAAGTGCTTCCATTTCAATGATGTATTTTTCTTTATCAGTGACAAGAAGGGCTCTGATGTTGGGGTCGAAAGAGATGGCCCTCTTTCCCGATTCCCGACGAATCAGTTTTTTTATTGTTTCACCTTGAGGTTCCAGAAGCAGAGAGATGGATCCGAACTCAAGACACTCCACTGAATCAGGCAGAAATTCGGGGATATCAGCCGAAATCAGATGACGATCTGCTGTTTCTTCGGTGTAAAAGGCATATCGAGGCTCCTTTCCGTTTTCCACTTTGACAAAGGCCAGAGTGGAAAGTCGGTCTGAACGCCGGGTATAGGACGTATCAACGCCCTCATGGCTGAGATGGTCAAAAATCATATCTCCAAAAAAATCACGGGAAATTTTCCCCAGAAATCCTGCAGATGCACCCAGCCGGGCGACAGCAATGGCCAGATTACAGGGAGAACCTCCAGGATGAGGGGCATATTGTAATTCATTACCTGGCAAGGGAATAAAATCGATGAGGGCTTCACCGCAACTGACAATCATGAATGCATACCTCCAGCCTGTTGATCATACTCTGGATTGGCGTGACACGTCATCCTGCAACTCAAGACGTGCTTTTCGGCAGAATCGGAGTATAAAGTGATTATCCTGTTACCTTTTGGGGAAACGAGCCCCTTTGACACCGTAAGGCAGTCTGAAAATCAAGCCCCGGTGGCTCACTTGTTTTCGCTCAAAAGGGATGCATCAACACATAACTCGAACCGTGCCCCTCCTGTGCGTACTGGTGCCATAAGCGTCTCGGTATTTTCTGCCAAAATTCTGGCGAATGGCCACGCCTCCAGATACCTTTCCCCCTCTCCACATCCCCGGTTACCTTCGGAGAACTCATAGAAAACGCTGTTCTTGCAGAAAACAGTGCCTTGACGGGAAAGGCCGGTGACCTGTCAAAAGGGATCTTTATTTTTTTTTACTCATTTTGCATTAATAATGGACATATACTATAGGAAGAGGACAAGAGCATCTCCAACGGTGCAGATTGAGATGGGAAAGCAGAAAGAGTTGTGAAAACATACGTTCACAAGGGGCGCCGTTGTCGTTCAAAAGATGAATTGCTAAAGCACGGGGGAGATTGCTAAAGCACGGGGGAGAAGAATGAGAAAAATCGTACCGCTATTAGCTGAAATCCTTGTGGTTATATTGGTGGCTGGATGCCCCACACCGAATAGTTCTGCCAAAAGCAGTAAAAAGGCACTGACGAAATTCCACTTCACCACGACAGCGAATCCCGCTTTGGGCACGGATGTGACGGGAACCATTAACGGACAAACCATCACACTGACGGTGCCTTACCGAACGGATGTGACGGCATTGAAGGCCTCCTTCATCACCACCGGAACAAAAGTCACCATTGGTGATACCGCCCAGGCCAGCGGAACCACGTCCAATGACTTCACTGATGCGGTGACTTACACCGTCACAGCCGAAGATGGATCAACTCAGGATTACACCGTTACGGTAACGATTGCCCCAAAGAGCGCGAAGGAGTTCACGGCATTCCACTTCACCACAACAGCGAATCCCGCTTTAGGTACGGATGTCCCGGGAACCATTAACGGACAAACCATCACACTGACGGTGCCTTACCGAACGGATGTAACGGTACTGAAAGCCTCCTTCACTATCACCGGAACAAAAGTCACCATTGGTGATACCGCCCAGGCCAGCGGAACTACGTCCAATGACTTCACTGATGCGGTGACTTACACCGTCACGGCTGCAGATGGATCAACTCAGGATTACACCGTTACGGTGACAATTGCCAAAAACAGTGGGAACAAGTTCACGGCATTCCACTTTACCACAACAGCGAATCCCGCTTTAGGTACGGATGTGACGGGAACTATCAGCGGAGAATCCATTGCACTGACAGTACCTTTCGGGGTGGATATAGGGAAACTTGTGGCCACCTTCACCGTCCCCCCGGGAGCGAGTGTTATTGTTGACAAGATTTCCCAAATCAGTGGCACAACTCTTAACAACTTTGTCAATGTAGTCATCTACACTGTCACGACCGCAGATGGATCAACTCAGGAGTACAAGGTACGGGTCATGCAATTCCTGAGTAGTGCGAAGGAGCTCACGGTATTCCGCTTCCCGGTAGCAGCGAATCCCGCTTTAGGCACGGATGTGGAGGGAATCATTACTGGAACGAATATTGCCCTGACAGTACCCTTCGGGACGGATGTGACGAGACTGACTGCCTCCTTCATCACCACCGGAACAAAAGTCACCATTGGTGGTACCACCCAAGCCAAAGGCACAACGTCCAAGGATTTCAGTAGTGCGGTTATCTGCACCGTCACGGCCGCAGATGGATCAACTCAGGATTACACCATCATGGTAACGATTGCAACCATAGCAATGGAGGACACAGCGTTCAGCCAGGTATCGAAAACACCCGGAGATTTCGCTTTCATGACGTTGGGAAAATCTTTCGAAAAACAGAAGATGATCTATGCTAATAGTCGAGCATCACGCACATTCCCCACAGGGATAAAGGACGATGTGGAAGCAACATTGACGCATCAATTCTGGATGGGCGAAACAGAGGTAACCAACGCCCTGTTTGCGGCCGTGTACAAGTGGGCGTACGATAATAACAAGTTCAGTACAACGGCAGATAGCCCAAATCTTCTGAATACCACAACCGTCAAGAACGGAGAGCAGGAGCTTTTTGATCTGAACAACCGTAATTGCCATGTTAAATATGATGGTTCTGGTGGTTTTTCGGTAGAATCAGGGTATGAGGAGTTTCCCGTTACCGAGGTAAGTTGGTATGGAGCGATTATGTTCTGTAACTGGCTTACCGAAATGCGTGATGGCAACACGGACAACGTGGTGTATGGCGGAATGGATGACAACTGGAAGGATACCGAGACAATCGAAGATATGAACAGGAACGGCTATCGCCTGCCCTCCAGCAATGAATGGGAGTACACGGCCCGATACCGGGGAACAGACACGACGAACACTGTCAGTGGATATGACAACCCCTGGTATACCAAAGGGAATTCTGCCAGTGGTGCAACGACGTATTATGATGATGCCACGGCCGGAGGCAATACTGGAGATCCGGGGAAGTCTGCCAATGATGCAGTGGCGGTGTATGAGAGATACTGGGACGGCACAACGTGGGTAACTACAGGAATCCACGATGAAGTGGCTGTGAAAAGCAAAGCACCCAATACCCTGGGCTTGTACGACATGAGCGGCAATGTCTATGAATGGTGCTTTACCAGGAGTAGCACGAGCCGTGTCATTCGGGGTGGTAGCTGGAGCAACCGTGCGAGTTACCTGCAAATGGGGGAAGTGGGCACAAACGAACCGCCCCTCGAGGACGACAGTATCGGTTTCCGCCTGTGCAGGACCGCAAATTGAACATCTGCGTCATTTTTTGATTTTTTCCTTCTTGCCTTTTGGAGAAAAGCCCCCGGTGGCTCAATTTTTCCGCTCAAAAGGGATGGTATCGCCACATGGCTCGAACCCTGCCCCCTGTGCCGTACTGGTACCATGAGAGTATCGATTATGGACGATCACGGTGGATTGCCATCCATCCAGATGCCGTTGCGGCCTCTGTAACCTTCGGAGAAGACAGTTTCCCTGCATTGACGGGGAAGGCCGGCACACTTGCCCAAAGGTGTCTTTTTTCACCCCTTTTGCATTAGCAATGGATATAAGCTATAATAAAGACAGGAGCATCTGCACTGGTGCAGGTTGTGCTGAAAAAGCAGAAAATTTGTAGAAAAAACTCGCAAAGAGCAATGTTGTCGTTCAAAAATAGAGATGTTTGTATCTGCAAGATGGGGAAAAATTGAGAATAATCGTACCATTATTATCAGGAATCCTTGTTGTTGTATTAGTGGCTGGATGCCCCACACCGGATAGTTCCGCCCAAAACAACGCGAAAGAGCTCACGGCATTCCGCTTCCCTGTAGCAGCGAATCCCGCTTTAGGCACGGATGTGGCAGGAATCATTACTGGAACGAATATTGCCCTGACGGTGCCCCACGGGACGGATGTGACGGCATTGAAGGCCTCCTTCATCACCACCGGGCAACACGTTGCCATTGCTGGTGTTGTTCAGACCGGTGGCACAACGGCCAACAACTTTAGCACCCCTCTGACGTACACCGTCACGGCCGTTGATGGATCAACTCAGGAGTACACCGTCACGGTAACGATTGCCCAAAACAGCGCGAAAGAGCTCACGGCATTCCGCTTCCCTGTAGCAGCGAATCCCGCTTTAGGCACGGATGTGACGGGAATCATTACTGGAACGGATATTGCCCTGACGGTGCCCCACGGGGCGGATGTGACGGCATTGAAAGCCTCCTTCACCACCACCGGAGAACGCGTAGCCATTGCTGATGTCGTTCAGACCGGTGGCACAACGGCCAACAACTTTAGTACCCCCCTGACGTACACCGTCACGGCTGCAGATGGATCAACTCAGGAGTACACCGTTACGGTAACGATTGCCCAAAACAGCGCGAAGGAGCTCACGGAATTCCGCTTCACAGATGCAGCGAACACCGCTTTGGGTACGGATGTCCCGGGAATCATTACCGGAAAAGCCATTGCACTGACAGTGCCTTACGGAACGGTTGTGGCGGCACTGGTGGCCTCCTTCTCCCACACCGGGCAACAGGTTGCCATTGCTGGTGTTGTCCAGATCGGTGGCACAACGGTCAACAACTTCAGTACCCCCCTGATTTACACCGTCACGGCTGCAGATGGATCAACTCAGGAGTACACCGTCACGGTAACGATTGCCCAAAACAGCGCAAAGGAGCTCACGGAATTCCGCTTCACAGACGTAGCGAATCCCGCTTTGGGCACGGATGTGGCAGGAATCATTACTGGAACGGATATTGCCCTGACGGTACCCCACGGGGCGGATGTGACGGCACTGAAGGCCTCCTTCACCACCACCGGAGAACGCGTTGCCATTGCTGGTGTCGCCCAGACCGGTGGCACAACGGCCAACGACTTTAGTACCCCTCTGACGTACACCGTCACGGCCGCAGATGGATCAGCTCAGGAGTACACCGTCACGGTAACGATTGCAACCATAGCAATGGAGGACACAGCGTTCAGCCAGGAATCGAAAACACCCGGAGATTTCGCTTTCATGACGTTGGGAAAATCTTTCGAAAAACAGAAGATGATCTATGTCAATAGTCGGGCATCACGCACATTCCCCACAGGGTTCCTTGACGATGGAAAAGCAACATTGACGCATCAATTCTGGATGGGCGAAACAGAGGTAACCAACGCCCTGTTTGCGGCCGTGTACAAGTGGGCGTACGATCATGACAAGTTCAGTACAACGGCAGATAGCCCAAATCTTCTGGATACTACAACCGCCAGATACGGAGGGCGGGAACTTGCCGATCTGGACAACGATAATTGCCGGGTTAAATATGATGGCTCTGGTACTTTTTCTGCAGAGCTGAAATATAAGGAGAATCCCGTTACCAACGTGAGCTGGTATGGAACGGTAATGTTCTGCAACTGGCTTACCGAGATGCGTGATGGCAACACGGACAATGTGGTGTACAGCGGAATCGATTCTGACTGGTTGGATACCGAAACAATCGAAGAGACGAGCAAGAACGGCTACCGTCTGCCCTCCAGCAATGAATGGGAGTACACGGCCCGGTACCGGGGAACCGACACAGTGAACACGGTCAGCACATATTCAAATCCCTCATATACCAAAGGTGACTCTGCCAGTGGTGCGACAACGAATCATCCCTTGGACACTGAAAGAGTGGCAGTGTATAAGGACTTCCGGGATGGCACCACGTGGGTATTTACAGGAAGAAGCGATGCAGTGGCTGTGAAAACCAAAGTTCCCAATGCCCTTGGTATCTACGATATGAGCGGGAATGTGGAGGAATGGTGCTTTACCAGGAAAATCTCATACCGTGTGTATCGGGGCGGTAGTTGGAAAGACATTGCGAACAGCAACCTCCAGGTGGGGAACGCGAAGAGCACCTTCCCGACCTACAGTGGCAACTATATCGGTTTCCGCTTGTGCAGGACCGCAGATTGAAACCTGTGTCAATTTTTTGATTTTTCTTTCATACCGTTTGGGAAACATCCCCCGATGGCTCACTTCTTTTCGTTCACAAGGGATGGTATCGGCACATGGCTCGAACCATGCCCCTCCAGCTACCGCTTTGGCCCCTGTGCCTTCGGAAAAACCATAGAAAATGGTGTCTCTTTTTTCTATTTCATCCGCTTTGCGTTAGTTAATAACAGGTATCAGTACAAAAGAGGTTTTTTTCGGCAGGCCACCTTTTTGCTTGCTCTTTGGAATTCTCCAGGAATATCTTTGGAGAATCAATCGATATTTTCACTCATGATACGAAAAACAAATCCATTTTATCTTGTTCTCTTTTTACCATTCCTGAAAGGCCATATCAGTCCGTTGTGAAACGGTCTTCCTGACTTCTGCTCATGGTACACCTTCCATTATGAGTTCTCACAGGAGAATGTCCTGAAAAACGTTATTCCTGAACGTCAACATCTTCCAGGGAGTTTACCAGAAAAAAAAGATTTTCAATCTCCAGCCCAATATTCACATTGTTGATAATACATCTCCCGGAACACTTCAGTTCCATTGGTGCAAAGTTCAGAATGCCTCTGATACCAGATGCCAGAAGGCGGTCACGAACTTCAGCGGCAGCATTGGCAGGAACCGTGAGGAGAGCCACTTTTGCACCGCTTTCATGGATGAATTCTTCCAGTTTATCCATGGAATAAATCGGGATTCCACCAATTTCTGAAAGCATCGGTGTCAGATCGAAACCGGCAATTAATTTGATTCCCTCTTTGTAAAATTCTTCATGGTTCAGCAGGGCACGACCCAGATTTCCACAGCCTGCAATAATGGCCTCCTGAGTCTCATTTCCCCCAAGAAGGCGACTGAGTCTCTCCAGAATTGAGTCGATGCCGTATCCACCTCTTCGGTTTCCCTGCATTTCGATTCGGGCCAGATCTTTACGTACCAGAGCCGCAGAAATTCCAATGGCATCGCCAAGGTTGTTGGAAAAAACCCTCTCAAGTCCCAGGGAGCGAAGCTGTATGAGAACCCTCTTGTATTTCATGAGTCTGAGCATAAAATTTTTTCGTGTCATAACTTGTTTTATTGTGCCAAACAGAACAACAAAAGTCAATGAAATACTTTTTGTGTGTGCTTTAATCTCAATAAAAAGACAAGAGGTATTGATAAAATTGTGACAGGGTGTTTATACTTCTGATAATTCAAGTTCAGGTATTCCTAAATGGAGGTTTCATGGTTGCGTCTACCAGCAAAACAGCTCTTACAGACGGATTGAAAACGTATATCGAAGAGTGGAAGGACCGTCCGGGGAATCTCATTATGGTTCTCCATAAGGTTCAGGAAGAATACCGGTATGTTCCCCGGGAGATTGCCTTTGAGGTGGCCCGTCTGCTGGATGTACCTCTGGCAAAAATCTACGGTGTAATTACTTTTTATCATTTTTTCAAACTTGAAAAGCCCGGAGACCATAACCTGCAGGTTTGCATGGGAACAGCTTGTTATCTCAGAGGTGCAAGTGATTTAATCTGTGAACTGGAAAACCTTCTGGATATTGGTGTCGGAGGAACTACCACCGACGGAAAATTCTCCCTTGAAGCTGTCCGCTGTGTCGGCTGTTGCGGCCTGGCACCGGTAATGATGGTAGGTGATGAAGTTTTCGGAAAGCTTACTTCAGAAAAGTTGCCGGAGGTTCTCGCCAGATTCAACGACTGACTCTCCAGTTGTTGTAATTCGATGCAGAACAGCCTTGGGCAGGAGTGTGTGGAAAAGGGACAATCATGTTCCAACGGCTGACAATTGAGATTCTTTGGAAGAGGATGAAATGCTGTGGCAGCATTGAACGCCACATCGTCAATGAGTCAGAAATGACTTGGTGCACAGATTTTTTGCAGGAGATGTATAATGGCAAAAATGACTCTGGAAGCTCTCCGGAAACTCCGTATGGAACAGAAAGAGATTATCAACCGCCGGGGATCCGGTGACAAGAGCATTCATATAATTGTAGGAATGGGTACCTGTGGCATTGCTGCCGGTGCAAAAGAGGCACTAAACGTGTTTCTTGGAGAGGCCTATACCCGAAAAATGAACAATGTAGTCGTGAAACAAACCGGTTGCATGGGACTTTGCCATGCCGAACCAACCGTTGAAGTTAAAATGGAAGGAATGCCTGACACCCTTTACGGAAAAGTCGATGCCACTGTAGCCAAAAAAATTGTCAGCCTGCATCTTTTGGGCGGCAAACTCGTCAATAATCATGTATTTGACTATCCCGCTCGGGATATACACAAGGAGTAGCCCATGGCCATAAAAAATTACTGTCTGGTTTGCGGTGGAACTGGCTGCAAAAATGGCAAGGCCGATGACATCTACCACGGTCTGCTTTCGGCCGCTGATGCATGTGGAATCAGCAATGATGTTCAAATCGTACAAACAGGATGCTTTGGACTCTGTGAAAAGGGGCCCATCGTCAAAGTTCTCCCGGAAGAGACCTTTTATGTTGAGGTAAAACCGGAAGATGCAGAAACCATCGTTCAAGAGCATTTTTGCGAAGGGAAAACAGTTGATTCCCTTCTTTACAAAAAGAAAGGCACCGATGAAAAGCCTCTTGAAAGAATCAAATTTTATCAAAAACAGATGCGCCTGGTTTTAAGAAATTGCGGTTTGATAGATCCTGAAAATATCAATGAGTATATTGCCCGTCAAGGCTATCTGGCACTGGAAAAAGTTCTTTTTGAAATGACCCCTGAAGAGGTTTTGAACGAGCTGAAGGTTTCAGGTTTAAGGGGCCGCGGCGGCGCAGGCTTCCCTACCTGGCTCAAGTGGAAGTTCACCTCTGATGTTGAGGCTGAAAAAAAGTTCATTGTTTGTAATGCGGATGAGGGCGACCCCGGAGCATATATGGACCGTTCCACCCTCGAAGGCGACCCTCATTCAATCCTGGAAGCCATGACAATCGCAGCACGAACCGTCGGATCTGATCATGGTATTATTTACATTCGTGCCGAGTACCCCCTGGCGATCAAAAGACTGGAAATTGCTCTGAAACAATCCCGGGAATTCGGTTTGCTTGGAAATGACATTCTGGGAAGCGGTTTCTCTTTTGATATTGAGATTCGTCTGGGAGCCGGAGCTTTTGTCTGCGGCGAAGAAACCGCACTGCTTGCTTCAACAGAAGGTAACCGGGGTATGCCGATACCAAAGCCTCCCTTTCCCGCAGTAAAAGGACTTTTTGGGAAACCGACAGTTATTAACAATGTGGAAACCTATGCCAATATCCCGTTGATTATCGAAAAGGGAGGCGCCTGGTTCAATTCTATCGGTACCAGGGAATCACCGGGAACAAAAGTTTTTGCCCTTACAGGGAAAATTGAGAATTCCGGTCTGGTGGAAGTACCTATGGGTACCACCCTGAGAGAGATTATCTATGATGTGGGCGGTGGAATCCGGGACAACAAGGAGTTTAAGGCTGTCCAGACCGGCGGGCCATCAGGTGGTGTTATTACCAAAGACTATCTTGATACTCCCATTGATTTCGATCATCTGACAGCGATCGGATCAATGATGGGTTCCGGTGGCATGATTGTGATGGATGAGGATGACTGCATCGTCGACATTACGAAATTCTATATGGAATTTTGTGTTGATGAATCCTGTGGGAAATGCGCTCCCTGCAGAATTGGCACAAAAAGAATGCACCAGATCCTGGGGAATATAACCAGGGGTACGGCCACTCTGGAGGACCTTGAGAAACTCAAAAGTATAGGTCTTGCAGCCAAAAAAGCGTCCTTGTGTGGCTTGGGGCAAACCGCAGCCAACCCGGTGCTCTCCACCATGAGATACTTCGAGAAAGAGTATCTGGAACATATTAAAGACAGGAAATGCCGGTCCGGAAAATGCAAGGATCTGGTCGCATACACGATTGATGCGGATAAATGTATTGGTTGTACCGTCTGTGCCAGGAAATGTCCTGTACCATGTATCACCGGTGAGCGTAAAACACCCCATGTCATTGACCAGAGTCAATGCATTAAATGCGGTGTCTGTTTCGACGTCTGTAAATTCGACGCCGTAATAGTGGCTTAGGAGGAAAAATTCAATGGCAATGGTGAATATTAAAATAAACGGCCAGTCTCATCAGGTAGAGACCGGAACCAGCATATTGAGTGCAGCCAAAGCATTTCAGGTGAATATCCCAACCCTTTGTTATCATCCGGATCTTGAACCATGGGCGGCCTGTGGACTCTGTGTTGTCAAAGTCGAGAATTCTCCTAAAATGGTCCGGGCATGTGCGACAAAAGTTGTAGAGGGGCAGAATTACATTACCCACGATCCTGAGCTTATGGATATCAGAAAAACCGTGATGGAGTTGATGCATTCCAATCATCCCAATGATTGTCTTACCTGTGCCCGAAACGGTAGTTGTGAGTTTCAGAATATCTCGGCAGACTTCTGTATCCGTGAGGCTCCCTATGGCAAGAGGCTCAAAGATCTTCCCAAAGACGACTCAACTCCTTCAATCGTTCTGGATCCGCGGAAGTGCATCAATTGTGGACGCTGTGTTCAGGTATGTCAGCAACTGCAGGATGTCTGGGCTCTTGAGTTTATTAACCGCGGTTATGATACCGTGATGCAGCCTGCTGGCGGGGCATTGCTCAATGAGAGCCCCTGCATTAAATGCGGTCAATGTTCGGCCCACTGTCCCGTAGGTGCCATATATGAAAAAGATGAAACCGATAAACTGCTGGAAGCTGTCAGGGACAAGTCCAAACATGTTGCCATTCAGGTAGCCCCTGCGGTTCGGGTTGCCATTGGTGAGGCCTTTGGATTGGAGCCAGGCACCTTGTTAACCGGTAAAATTTACGCCGCCTTGAGAATGCTCGGAGCGGATGCCGTGTTTGACACCAATTTTGCTGCCGACCTCACGATTATGGAAGAAGGAACGGAACTGGTTCAACGGCTTACGGGAAAACATGCAGGGACACTTCCCCAAATCACCTCCTGCTGTCCGGCATGGACAGATTTCATGGAAAAATACTATCCGGATATGATTCCCCACTTCTCCACGGCCAAGAGTCCCATGATGATGCAGGGAGCTGTAACGAAAACCTATTATGCAGAGCAAGCAGGAATAGATCCAAAAGATATATTCTCTGTTGGACTGATGCCCTGTACGGCAAAAAAATATGAAATTGGCAGGGATGATAATATGCATTCCTCCGGTTACAACGATATGGACCTGGTAATTACCACCCGGGAAATGGCAAGGCTTATAAAACGGGCGGGCATTGATTTTTTGAACCTGAAAGACGAAAAAGCGGATAATCCCATTGGCGATTATTCCGGAGCGGGAACGATTTTCGGAGTGACAGGCGGTGTTATGGAAGCGGCACTTCGAACCGCGTATAAACTGGTTACCGATGAAGAGCTCGGAGATGTTAACATTACTGCTGTCCGTGGAATGGAAGGTGTTCGCTCTGGAGAAGTTCCCGTTGGCGATACCGTCCTGAGAGTGGCCGTTGCCCATGGTATGGCGAATGTTCGGCAAATTATGGATGAAGTTCGTGCTGCACGGGATTCCGGGAAAGAGCCCCCTTATCATTTCATTGAGGTGATGGCCTGCAAAGGCGGATGCATTGGTGGAGGTGGTCAGCCCTATAACACCGATGAAGAAGTCAGACAGAAGAGAGCCGCAGGCATATACAACGATGATGAACGAAGTGCAGTGCGGTGCTCCTATCAAAATCCCTCAATTATCAAGATATACAAGGATTATCTTGGCGAACCGCTCTCTGCCAAAAGTCATGAGCTGCTGCATACAAAGTATCAGTCACGGCCCTTGTATCAAAAATAGTTTTCATACATGTTCATGTTTGTTCCGGCTGCCCCTCATGGGCAGCCATTTTTTACCTGTGCCATTGACCGCCTGCGGTCAGTGAAGGATAATCCTTCGCAATGAAGAAAAACAGCTTTCGGATAGCCATTGTCAGCGGAAAACTCGGGGATGTAGATGGAGTATCCCTGGAAGCCGATAAATGGATTGATGTTCTCAGCGCCATGGGACATGAGATTTATACCGTTGCAGGATTCTATCCCCAGCAAGTTTCAGGAGTGCCCGAAGAGAATCAAATCCTCTTGAAAAGCATCGGATTTGATTCCGCAGAGCAGAAATATTTTGAAACACTGGTATTCCCTTACTTGTCAAAACGTCCGCCCCACTTCACCGAGTCCAGGATGGCAGAGATACAAACCGAACTGAAACTGGCCGGTGCGGAGGTTGGTAATCATCTGTACGAAATAATACAGGATAACCGAATTGATGTTATTATTGCTGAAAACACCAATGCCATGCCCATGAGCCTTCTCGGAGGAATTGCCGTGTACCAGGTGGCCACCAAACACAGAGTGGCAACAATTTTTCACCACCATGATTTCTGGTGGGAACGCAGTCGGTTCAGTGAGAATTATATTGATAAATTACTGAACAGGATTATGCCACCATCAGACCTTGGAACAGAGCATGTTGTTATTTCTTCCTATGCCTCTCACATTCTCAAATCCATTAAACGGGTGAACCCGAGAGTGATTCCCAACTGTGAAGATTTTGACAACCCGGTTCTTCCAGATAGCTGGAATGCCGACTTCCGTTCTGATCTTGGTTTCAGTGAAGAGGATTTCCTCATTGTCCAACCAACCCGCATTGTTCCCCGAAAGCGTATTGAAGACTCAGTACGACTGACAGGGCGATTCGTGGAGATTTATCCGGAACTCGCCCCCCGAATCCGTTTTATCATTTCTCTGTACCAGGGAGATGAAACGGACGAAACCTACATCAATGACATCAAGGGACTGGCTGAACGCCTGAGAGTTCCCCTGCATCTGATTGCCGACAGAGTGGCCTCCCGCAGGGCCAGAGATAAGGAAGGACGTAAAATCTACACCACCAGGGATGTCCTGGTTAATGCAGATTTGGCGACATATCTCCCGATTTGGGAAGGTTTTGGCAATGCGTTTTTAGAAGCTGTTTCGTGCCGGGTTCCCATTATCACAACCACCTATCTGGTATATAAAACAGATCTTCAGGGTGTCGGTTTTAAAGGGCCTGAAATCCGGGATTTTTACGACTCTGAAGGACATCTTATAATCCCGGATAACGTCATGGCAAAAATGCACCGCATACTTACCGACAAAGACTTCCGGAATAAAATTGCCGAACATAATTTCAAAGCCGGGAAAAAAGAATTCGGCTTTGATACGCTCCGTAAAGCTCTTTCGGGACTGATTGATGACTATTCTGATGAAATCAGGGCGTCGAGGCGACGCCTGTCCAAAAGCATGACATCGTACTTCGTCTAATTGATTCATTCTCCATGAAGCAAGGAGCATGTACAAATCTTTCATACCAGGAATTATTCTCATTTATACTCTTGCACAATATCGATCCCCGGCCTATGATTCTACTCAGGGCATCGCCCATAATCGTAAAATAGAAGGATATCGCTATGAAAGATCTTAAAGGTACTCAAACCCGGAAAAATCTGATGGCCGCATTTGCCGGAGAATCCCAGGCTCGAAATCGCTATACCTATTTCGCTTCAAAAGCTCAAGAAGAGGGCATGGTGCAGATTGCCCGGATTTTTGAAGAAACCGCCAATCAGGAGAAAGAGCACGCCAAGCGTCTTTTTTCTTTCATGACCGGAGGGGAATCTCCCATTGTAGATGGAGCCGCATTTCCCTTCGGCATGATTGAATCTACCAGTGTGAATCTTGGCAATGGAGCCGCTGGTGAAAATTATGAATGGACCACCATGTATCCCGAATTTGCTAAAACAGCACGGGAGGAAGGATTTAACGAACTGGCCGCCGTGTTCGAAGCCATTGCAGTTGCCGAAAAACAGCATGAAAAACGCTACCTCGATCTGAAAAAGAATGTCGATACTGGCAAGGTTTTTGAAAAAACAGCTCCTACTGTCTGGTGTTGCATTAACTGTGGCTATCTCTTCGAAGGCACCAAACCTCCGGTGAAGTGTCCGGCATGTACCCGACCCCAGGCTTATTTTGAAATCCTCGGTGAAAATTGGTAAAAGGAGACAGAAATGCCAGGTAAATACGATATTATAAAGTGTGAAGAATGTGGGAATGTTGCCTCAGTACTGAATTTCGGTGGAGGAGTACCGGGTTGTTGTGGGCAGGACATGGTGAAAATGGAAGAAAAAACTGCCGATGCTGCCACGGAAAAGCATGTTCCCATCATTGAAAAAGTTGAAGGTGGATATGATGTGACGGTTGGCAGCACTCTGCATCCAATGCTTGAGAATCACTGGATTCAGTGGATAGAATTAATCATTGATGGTAATCGCCTGTTCCGGGAGCTCAAACCCACCGACGATCCCAAAGTGCACTTCTGTTTCTGCCTGAACTGTACAGAGAATACAACCGTAATAGCCAGAGAATACTGTAATCTCCATGGATTATGGAGAGGAGAACTCTAGGACTATGGCCATATCAAAAACAATGTCCAAAGCACTGAACAAGCAATTTAACGAAGAATTGTGCTCTGCATACCTGTATGAATCAATGGCTGCGGATTTCTGTGACAAGAATCTTCCAGGCTTTGCCGTCTGGATGACCATCCAGGCAGGTGAAGAACGACTTCATGCCCAGAAAATCCATCATTTTCTCGATGGTAATGGGGAACGTGTTTTTTACGGGACCATTCCAGAACCCAAGGCCGAATGGAACGCTCCGATTGATATCATCAAGGCCACACTGGATCATGAAAAATACATCTCTAACTGTATCCACAACCTGATCCGGTTGGCCCGGAAAGAAGATGATATTCCAACAGAAAGTTTCCTTGGCTGGTTCGTCACAGAACAGATCGAGGAAGAAACAACAGCTCAAACCCTTATCGACAAACTTGAAATGGTGGGAGATAATAGAGTAGGTTTATACCAGCTCGACAAGGAAGTCTCCACCCGGATGGACAGCAGCGGAGGTGATCCATGAAAAAGTACGTATGTGATGTCTGTGGATATATTTACGATCCAACTGAAGGCGACGAGGATAACAACATTTCTCCCGAAACGGCTTTTGAAGCCATTCCTGAAGACTGGGTTTGCCCTCTCTGTGGTGCTGAAAAATCCGAATTTTCCGTAATGGATGAATAATCGTTTCTTCGATATCAAATAATGTATAAAAGGTTGCCTCACAGGGCGGCCTTTTATTCGTAATTCATCGTATCCAGTGGATTATGCACCGAACCAGTATGCTACTCCAACCGTCAAGAGAATAATAAAAATCCCCCTCCCAAAATCCCTGCTCCGGGGTACTCATTGCCACAGGTGCATTGATTTTTTGGGTCACTGACCGATGGACGAAACTCCTGTAGCGAGATGAGTATGTGCCTTACAGGTTTCAGATTTCAACAATCATCAACAAGGTATTCCCCTGAGAGCTTGCTGGATGAGCCAGTGGTCCATCAGTACCAGGGCGGACATGGCCTCGATAACCGGCACTATTCGGGGACAGATAATCGGGTCGTGACGGCCTTCTGTGCGAATTTCAACAGTGTCTCCAGCGATGTTCCGAGTCGTCTGTGGAAGACTGATAGAGCTGGTGGGTTTAACCGCCGCACGAAAAATAATATCCTGGCCAGTGCTGATACCTCCGATAATGCCACCAGCGTTGTTCGTGATAAAACCATCCGCATTCATCTGGTCGTTGTGTTCGCTGCCTCTCATGCCAGCGGCTTTGAAACCAGCACCAATTTCAAACCCGCGGACGGCGCCAATTGAAAGTACGGCTTTACCGAGATTGGCTTCCAGTTTTTCAAAGGCCGGATCGCCAAGTCCTGGAGGGATGCCCTTAATCAGGCATTCGACAATACCCCCGGCACTGTCGCCGATTTCCGCAAGTTCCCGAACTCTCAGAGCCATTTTTTCTGCAGCCTGCAGATCGCAGGCCCTCATGGGATTTTTTTCGATAACATCGGCATCAAAACATTCACATTCAATTCCTGCAGCACTCTTCACCCAGGCCAATATTTCCACACCCTTTTCCGAAAGCCATTTTCTGGCAACCGCACCAGCAGCCACCCGGCCTGCAGTTTCCCTCCCGGAGGCCCGTCCACTTCCCCGCCAGTCCCGAAATCCATATTTCTTCAAGTACGAATAATCGGCATGTCCCGGCCGGAATAGATCCGCAATATTCCCATAGTCCGATGGGCGGGTATTGGTGTTTCGAAGCATCATGGCCAGTGGCGCTCCGGTGGTTTTCCCCTGAAAAACACCGGAAAGAAAAGCGATTTGGTCGGCCTCATTCCGGGGTGTCGCAAGACTGGTTTGTCCCGGCCTGCGACGGTCCAGCTCTTTTTGAATTTCAGCTTCACTTATGTCCAGCCCCGGCGGCAGACCATCAAGTATCACTCCCACGGCAGGGCCATGAGATTCGCCAAAAGTCATAATAGTGAGAAAACGTCCAAAACTGTCAGGACTCATAATATTTCTCCAACGCAATAATCAGCCGGTGGGCATTAATTCGTACCGGGGAATCGTCCACCTGATGAATAAAATGAGCAATATTCCGGTAGAGGGCATCCCTTTTTGTGTACAGAAGGGCAAAATTTTTCCGGGGATTGCCTTCTGACAGGAAAGGAGGACAACCTCCAGACATAATCCGCCGATAGAGTATATCTTCTTCTGCACTAATGTACACGTTCGTACCCTTTTCCCCAACCCAGGCCATGGCTCCGGCGTTCTCCACCGTCCCCCCCCCCAGGGCAAGTACACAACCATTCCTTTTCTGATGCGGGACAATCCATTCGATAAAGTTTCTGGCGGCATTTTCTTCCAGATGATGAAACCCTTTATGCCCTGTATCAAGCCAGATATCCCGAACCGATTTCCACTTGCCACCGCTTTCATTGAGCATCAGATCGTCAAGGTCGTAAAAATCAAATCCCAGCTCTGCCGCAAGAATACGGCCAAGCGTTGTCTTTCCGCAGTGTTTGATACCACAGAGCAAAATAATTTTCATGGAACTCATTCCAGGATGGGTGACAGTGCAGAAGGAAGGGTGATATTTCCGGGCCTGTTGATGGTTCCCGGCGTTCCATGGTGTTCACATCCTCTCAGCCAACAGTCGAGCACTTCCATCAACACCCTGATCCCCTCATTCTTACGGGTGGAAAAGGTGCTTGAACTGGCACCAGGTGCAAGAAAAGCCAGGTCTTTTTTGACCTGCGTCAGCATCGCAATTCTGCGACTCGATTTAAGCTTGTCCGACTTGTTCAACAGGACGTGGACCCTCCGGCCACCAGTGCGGCAGAGAACCAGCATCTGCCTGTCGCTTTCCGTCAGGGGATGACGCATGTCCATCACAATCACAACACCCTTCAGGCTCTCTCTTTCGGTGATGTATCGAGTGAGTTCTTCTCCCCACCGCTTCTGCTCACTGGCATTCACCCTGGCATAGCCATACCCGGGAAGATCGGCCAGACGAAGATTCTTCTCCTTATCCAGGGCAAACAGGTTGATATGTCGGGTTTTTCCCGGGGTGGAGGATATTTTGGCCAGAGCCTTACGATTCGTGAGGGTGTTCAGCACCGAAGACTTCCCGGCATTGGAGCGACCGGCAAACGCCACCTCGGCACCAGAGGCCTGAGGCAGGGACGCATAGCCTGGAGAAGAAATGATAAACCGGGTGTTTTTGAGAAGTGTTGCCATGGACATTCAGTCAAGCCACTCTCAGGCATTGTTCAAGTGCCATTCCATCGACAGAATGATTCACAATTTTCTCCTTCGTATTAGCCATGAGCGGATACACAGTTCATGAGGGATACAGCTCTTTGTGAATTAAAACAAGTATGAATTTGACATGATGCACTTCTGTGCCGATCTGCACCGAAAGTATGCAAAGAATTTGCTCTCATGTCAATATACCCCCGGCCGTATTGAATGGGAAAATCATTTCTAATCCCTTACACCGTAGCAGTGGAAACCCGAAATATTGAAACGACGTTTATCGGAATACGCACCATTCGGGCTTGAGGTATCCTGTGCACCTGCTCCAGGCTTGTTTCCCCGAAGGTGGCATGGTATCTGGCCGTCAAACGGCTCAATTGGTTCGGTAACCGGAATTCTGGTTTGGCCGGCTCCTGCCCTGAACGGTCAGGATCTGGCCCCTTCCCGGGGACTGCTGGCCTTTTTTTCAACGTTATCCCCAACCCGGGAAGTTCTTTCATTACCACCGCCACCATGACTTGTGCCCTGGTTCAGTTGTTCCCCAACGGGAACAGAATGGTTGCTATCTGGATGCCCATGCCACTGATACAAGATGACAATCGGAAATGTTGATCGCCTCACGCCACCTGGGCAATCAACTGGAACTGAGCCCTCTTGTTCTTCTGATATCCCTGGTGTTCCGGGGCTGGATTCGGGGTACAACATGCTTCTTGCCGTACCTCTGAGAGTGATTGTTGAAATTGTAATGAACCACATTGAAAGTCTGAAATCATTCCGTATCATGATGGGGACCGGAAGAATGAGCCGTTTATACCGTCGACACTGGTGACGAAGCAAAAAAAACAATCAGAGAGAGAAATTACACTGCTTTTCAGGAATCGCTGTTGGCAAAAATTCCCGTATTTTCAGCCGTTTTAACTTTGTGTGTTCCGTTTTTATTTGACTGAAACATGATGTCCATTGTGATTTTTCCAAAATCCCCTGATTTGGTTTCTACTGGTATGGTGAGTATTCCCTTGCCACCAATTTGGGGGAAAGGTGCGGGAAAAACAAGGTAGCCGGACATATCTGCACCGGGCCTCACGGTAAATTTCCGGGGCAACATATACCGTCGGGCCGTTTCCGGTATGGTATCACTGAATGCAGTGTCCTGGATGTAGCCCTTCCACAACTGACTTAAAAACTCGACACTGGCAGCCTGGCCAGATTTCTCTCCTATCCTGAGCGTGATATCCCGAACATTTACCATCACTGTGGATACCTCCGAGGACAAAACGGTATCAAAAACAACGATTCGTTTTTGTGGAAACTGTCCCGGATAGTCGATAAACGGATTAATCCAGTCGGGATGGTTGCTTCCAAAACGTTCCTTTAGATAATCATAGCTCAGAGGCTTCAGGGTAATGGTTAAATCTGCAACCTTTTTAACGATAACGGGAAGATCGGACCGGGGCGGTTGTGTCAGACAGCCTGATAAAGAAAGGCTTGAGAGAAGGGCCAGCAGAACCAAAACCCTGCATCGTGATTTGGGAATATTCATAACATGAACCATAACGCCGGTAAGTTCGTGTTGTCCAGTGACATTTTTGAAAGGACCCCGTCAGGCTTGTATCATCACAAAGACAAAAACCCGCCGAAGCGGGTTTTTGTATCAGATAACAGAAATCTGAACGGTTCTAGAATGCAGCCTTAACTTTGAAAAAGACACCGTCATACTCTTTATGATCGGGAGCCTTGAAATTGGTTGTATTATGCTCGTATCCCAGGAAATAGGACACGGCACCGAGTTTCGCTTCCAAACCACCTTCAAATCCGATCGTAGCGGCAATATTGGCGAAAGGAACCTTTACGGCAACAAAAACATCCAGCTTGTCCGGTATGATTTTGTATGTGAGGTTCAAACCCACATTGCCTTGAGTCAAGAATGTTTTTGTTCCGCCTATACCCTTGGCACCCAGAGAAAGGCCGGCACTGAACGCAGTACCCATCCTGACTTTGGACTCAAGAGCAAAAGAAACTTCCTTAACACTCAGATCGTAGGCAAACGCTGCACCGATATCAAATGCACTGGCAGTATAACCGGCTGAAAGGCCAACCTGTGAAATTTCGTCAGCAGCAGTGGTTCGATCAGAAAGGTCTGAAAGGTAATACACGTTGACTTTCAAACCCTCAATCATGTTGAGGAGCTGCACTTCAAAAGACAGGACAGGAGCACTGCTGTAAGTGGTAGGAGCCAGGCCAATCAGCACCTTGACTTTTTCAACAATCGTGATAACCAGTTCGCCACCTGCATATTCCTTGGTTTTTTTGGCCAGTTCGTATTTGTTCCAGCCCGCTTTTTTGTTGTAGTGTTCAGGCTCGAATTTGAGATAGCCAAAGGTAATGGCAACACCCACCGGGCCGTTCACACCCAGTGCACCGGTAATATTGTTGGTTAAGGTGAAGTTACTCAGTTTAAGATATTTGTCATTTTCCTTAGACTTATCTGCGGTGGGTTTGGATTTTGCGGTAATTTTTGCATTCACACTGGTCCATTCATCAATAACGCCATTCAACTTGATCGTAATCTCAGGTTTCCCTTCCCCGATTACATTGGATTTGGCTTTTGGGGGAGTAAAATCGATTTGAGCATTAAACTCAAACTTACCGGTAATTGCCGGGGTTACTTTGGCAAACGCAGATCCAGCAACCAGGACCACCAAGGCTAATAAAATCAGTTTCTTCATTACTACTTTCTCTCCTGTAGACAAATGAAAATATTTAAGCACCGGAACCCGGTGCATTGATTACAAGTAAAGGAAGATGGAAGATGTGTGGTGTGAACACCAGGGAACAGAAATGTTTGCTGAAGGCCGTTTCGGCGTTGTTGTTCTGTCGCAAAGCTCATCAGGTGTGTAGAATAGAGGGATATATCCGAATCGTCAAGTATTAACGGGGATAATCGGAATATTTGTGTAAAATGTCGTCGAATAACAGCTTTATTCGGCTTTCCAGGCCTGTTGAGGGACTGATATCCGCATTCTGACGGTGTTCATGGAGGTGTTTTTAACTGTTATTGAGCCACCGAGTTTCCTGGCAATGCCCTGGACAATGGCGAGTCCCAGGCCTGAATCCGGGGTACTGCGGCTGGAATTCCCCCTGTGGTACCGCTCAAAGATACCGGGGAGAATGCTTTCGGGAATGTAGCCGGGGTTTTCTACGATAAACGTCGTATCATCATCTTCAGCGATAATCTGTACGGTAACAATCCCCCGGTTTTCAGTGAACGGGGTGTGCTGCAAGGCGTTCTGTACCAGGTTATTTACGGCCCGAGACAGAAGGTATGGATCGGAGAGGATAACAAATCCCTGCCGGAAATCCGAACGGCATTTCAGGTGTATTCCTGTTGCTACAGCCATCGGAGTAAATCGATTTTCGATTTGCTGGAGGAAGGATGTGGCGTCTATTTGTTTTATAACCGGCATCATTTCCGGAGAGTCAACTCCCGAGAGAAGGGATAAATCCTGTATCAGTGTGTCCATCCGGGTCAATTCACTTTCCAGGGTGTCAAGGCGTTTGGGGGAGAGGGTTAACACACCATCTCCGATGGCTTCTATCTGAACCCGGAGTGCTGTTACCGGGGTTTTCAGGTCGTGAACGATATCCTGAAGCCACCGCTGTCTCTGCCTTTCGTTCTTTGCAAGAACATCCTGAAGCCGGGCCGAGGCCCTGAGAAGGCCATGGAATTCACAGGAACCATGTTTCGAAAATGAAATATCACGATTCCCCCGGGAAAGGCTTCCAAGGGCGGATACAAACCGCCGGAGGGTCCGGCTGATGGAAAGACTCATACCGCTGGAGATGGCAAAGGCAACGAGAATGCCGGGAATCATGCCTGCCAATATGGTTTGAATCACGCTGGTAAGCTGTCTTCTGTTCATGCTGTTGCAAGAGGGATTTGACGGAATACAGGACACCCATCCAATGACGGCTCCATCGAAGCGAACGGCATACCGGGGTTTGAGGCCGGAGGAAACCGGCTTGCCCCAGTCAAAAATGAGATTTTTGTCTGAATCGAAAATGGCAAAGGCGTCCAGTTCATCGGTAAAACAGGTAATGTGGCTCATTACTTCCCTGCTGTTGGCCGGTGTCAGTTCTCCGTGTTCCTGCCACAGGGATTCAACCACCAGGGACAGGTGTTGCGTGAATCGGGTACGAATTATCTCATATTGGCTTTTGTCTGATTGTCTGCTGTTCCAGAATGTAACGGCAAGCATGATGCTGCTGCAAAAGAGTATGGCGAGAACGATGAGAAAAAACAGTTTGCAGCGGAAACGGCTCACACTGATGTGCCGACAAAGCGGTAGCCGTATCCCCGGACGGTTTCAATCCAGCCCGGAAGTACAAGTTTGGAGCGAAGATTCTTGACATGGGTATCGACAGTACGGTGGTACCCTTCAAAGGAGTATTCCCGGCAGTGGTTAAGAATTTGTTCCCGGGTAAAAACGGCTCCGCCGTTGGAGGAGAGGAAAAGGAGTATTTTCCATTCGGTGAGGGTGAGCTTTATCAGTGTCCTGTCAAGGATGGCCTTGTGTGAATCTTCATTCGTGACAAGTTCATGGCCATCAAGTATCCAGCAGCGGCGTCTGCTTCTTGTTACCGGGAGAGATGTTCGTTTGAGTACGGCAGCAACCCGAAGAACCAGCTCTTTGGTGCTGAACGGTTTGACGATGTAATCATCGGCACCAATTTCAAAGCCGGTGATACGATCGGATTCAGATATTCGGGCTGACATGAAAATAATCGGTATGGACTGACCGCCTGAGAGTTCTTTGGCAAAGATAAATCCGTCTCCGTCGGGCAACATGATATCAAGGAGAATCAGATCCGGGTTATGTTCCTTGAGAAAAACTCTGGTACTGGCAAGGGTTGCAAAACCTGATACTTCATGATCGGCGAGCTGTAAATAGCCTGTAACCGCTTCCCTGATCGACTCATTGTCTTCCACCATGCAGATATGTGCCATAAAAACAGTCTATCCCCCGAAATGGGGAACGCCCAGATTCCAGGGAATTATTTTGTGAAAATTGTGAAGATTGTCATGATTGGATGAAGTAAACGGAACTTTTCAGTATATTCCGATTCTGTACAAGAGATTCATGAGCAACTTTGGCTGATACCTGGACCGATCGATTCACCGGAGAATTCAGGAGAGTTAATTCTTTCTGTAATGGACGAATGTCCCGAAATTGACTACACATCAGGCTTTTTCGGGTGTGATACGTATCAGGCTGATCAGGAGGATGTTGCAGCAAAAACAGATGTTTCCATTAGCTCTTCCTGAAGTGGATGATCACTTTGTCCCGTTATTCTTTTTAGAATGATTGACAATGATGAACATCAGGATCCGGTTATACGAACTTCCCGGGAAATTTTCGGGATTGACTATCTGTATCCCTGGCAGCGGTTAATTATCGCTTCGGTTCTCGATGCGGTATTTCCGGGAACAACAGACCGGGAATATCTCAGACAGATTGCGGTGATGCCTACTGGTGCGGGCAAGAGTCTGTGCTGGATGCTTCCAGCGGTACTGATTGATGGACTCACAGTGGCGGTGTTCCCTCTGCTGTCCCTGATGTCCGATCAACAACGACGCCTTGAAGAATCCGGGATAACATCAGTAACCCTGAGAGGCGGTCTGAATCATGCGGAAAAGAACCGTATTTGGGAGACTCTTGAGAATCACCGTACAAAAATTGTTCTGACAAATCCCGAGAGTCTTCAGTCACCAGAAATATCCCGACGGCTTGGGGCTTTGAAGCCATGCTTCCTGGTGATTGATGAAACCCACACTGTAAGTCAGTGGGGAGAAAGCTTCCGCCCGGCCTGCGGGGAAATGGGGATACACGTCGAAAAATGGAATCCTGTGGCCGTTCTGGCACTCACGGCAACGGCTGGTCCGTATATTCGGGAGCGTCTGACCCATCTTCTGTTTAATGATGAAAATCCTTCCATGGCTTTGGCAAATCCCGATCGTCCGTCAATTTCCTACGGGGTAATACCTGCTTTGAGTCGCGCACATTCTCTGGAACTCCTGGTGAAAAGGGAACAGCATCCTCTGATTGTCTTCGGACCGACACGCTCCTCCGTTGAGAGGGCGGCCCGGATGTTGCGTCATCGAATGGGTAGTTCCGGGATTCGCTACTATCATGCCGGATTGTCCCGGGGCGAAAAAACCAGATTGGAGAAGTGGTTTATGAGCAGTAAGGATGGGGTACTATGTGCCACTTCGGCATACGGCATGGGTGTCGACAAAAAAAACATCCGCACAGTCGTCCATCTGGCCCCTCCCTCTTCGGCAGAAGCGTATCTCCAGGAATCGGGACGGGCATCACGAGACGGGAACGGGGCAAACGCATGGTTAATCTGGACAGCGGATGACAAGCTGAAATTCAAATCACACACATCGGACTCACACGATATTGCATCCAGAGGCTACAACCGTATGTTGTTGTATGCCACTTCCACCCAAGAGTGTCGCCGTGTGGTGCTGCTCAAAGCTCTGGGTATTGATGCAGACGACTGTGCCGGTTGTGATGTCTGTGGTGGGGATCCATGGGAGAGTCCCCCGGAAGAGAAGCGTATTTTGGAATTTATGCTCTGGAATGGCTTCCGTTTCGGAAAAGGCATGGCGGCCCGGATTCTCATCGGAAGAAGAAATGCTGATATTCATTGGAAGGGACTGGATACCCTCAGGGGATTCGGGATGCTTTCAGGGTGGGAGCTGGAAGATGCTGAAGAGGCTATTGATGTGCTGCTTCGGTCAGAAAAGCTCAAAAGCAGACAATGGGGATCAGGAAAGGGCCGAATAGGTATGAGGGGGCACACTCTGGCACACAGAATATGTCATTTCTGAGTGGTGCAAGCGATTCTCTGGAATGCTCGCCACAGAGGCAGGCATACGGAATAATGGTTCCCTGGATGTGTTGGCATAATCCAGGATGATGCTGAAACGCACGCAAGCAACGTTCCGGACAACGCTAAGGAACACTGGCAAACAGATGGTTCTGAGGCATGGGAGTTCTCCGGAGTGGTATTAACCTCTGTTTCAGGAAGCAGTTTCCATATTGTGACACTGACAGTGCTGTGAATACCATGCTGAAATATTGTTTTTCCCATTGGGAAACTGTTCTTTTGTGTCGATTAATATTATCTTTTCAGTATGGTATCAGCCTTGAAATACTACATTCCCCACCTTTCCTCATGTCGCTTGTTTCAGGATGTACCGTTGAGGAAAATTGTCGCCCTGCTCAAAACAATCAAGCCATTTATTGAAAAATATCCGGAGGGAACCACGGTACGGCATCAGGGAAGTCGATATGACGCTCTGATTATCGTGGCCGAAGGTATACTGGAAACCCGGATTGAAGATGGAAACGGCCGGGGAATGATGGTGGAATATTTCAGAAGCATGTCCATGGTGGCATCGGCAGTCCTTGTCAGTTCCAATCCAGAACTCCCGGTATCCCTGATTGCACGGGAAAATGTTACCCTGATTTGTTTTGGACGTGAGGATTTATTTACGTTGTTCTCTCGTGATCCTGCCGTATTAAAGGCTTATTTTGCGGATGCCGGGGATAAGGTGCGATTTTTAACGGATAAGCTCCGCTTACTTCGATTCGGAACATTGCGTCAGCGAATTTCTGATCATCTGCTTTCGCTGGCAACGGAACAGGATACGGAATATCCCAGGTGGCGGCATGGAAGGGAGCAGATGGCAGATCTTCTAGGCGTTGCCCGCCCTTCATTATCCCGGGAGCTTTCACTGATGAATCAGGAGGGATATATTAAAAAAATGGATCGTTCTCATGTCTCTTTTTCAATTTCCCGGCTTCAGGCCCTTCTGAACGAAGGGCCTCCTGAAATCAATCAGGGACGGCTCAATCTGTCCCGTAGTCTCTGAGGTCAGTTTGGAACCGTTTCCCGGGTTTCCATGAACAGATCCACATCCTCCTGTGCGTTTTGTCCGATTCCGGCAAGTCCAAAATTTTCTACCAGTACTTTGGCCACTCCCGGGGAGAGGAACGCTGGCAGGGTTGGACCAATATGGATATCCTTCACACCCAGAAACAAGAGGGCCAGAAGGACGATAATGGCTTTCTGTTCATACCAGGCAATATTGTAACTGATTGGCAGATCGTTAATGTCTTCTAATCCGAATATCTCTTGAAGTTTCATGGCAATAACAACCAGAGAATAACTGTCATTACATTGACCAGCGTCCAGAATTCTGGGAATACCGCCGATGTCTCCCAATGGTAGTTTATTGTACCGATATTTGGCACATCCTGCGGTGAGAATAATGGTATTCTCAGGCAGTCGTTCCGCAAAATCAGTGTAGTAATTACGTCCCTTCTGCCGCCCATCGCAGCCAGCCATTACAAAAAATCGTTTCACAGCACCGCTATGTACCGCATCTACTATCTGATCTGCCATGGAGAGTACCTGGGCATGGGCGAATCCACCAGTAATGGTACCGGTTTCAAGCTCATCGGGCACCGCACAGCTTCTGGCCTGTTCAATAATCATCGAAAAATCCCTGGGAAGGTCGTTTATCCGGTCAGCAATATGGTTCACTCCCGGAAACCCTGCGGCTCCACATGTGTACAGGCGGTTTTTGTAGCTATCCTTCGGAGGTACAAGACAGTTGGTTGTCAGGAGAATCGGTCCGTTGAAGGATTCAAATTCCTTGCTCTGATTCCACCATGATGAACCGTAGTTCCCCTTGAGATGACTGTAAGCCTTCAATTCCGGGTAGTAATGAGCTGGCAACATTTCGCTGTGGGTATATATGTCTATTCCGCTGTTTACAGACTGTTCCAGCAGCTCCTTGAGATCTCTTAAATCATGTCCACTAATGAGTATTCCGGGCCTGTTTCCCACGCCAATATTGACTTCGGTTATTTCGGGATTTCCGTAGGCACCGGTGTTGGCATCGTCAAGAAGAGCCATGGCTGTGACCCCTTTCTCTCCTGTCTCCAGGGTAAGAGATATCAGATCGTCGAGCTCCAGATAATCGTCAAGAGTGGCGGCCAGAGCCTTGCGGGTGAAGGCGTAGAGTTCCTCATCTTCCCGGCCCAGTTTTTCTGCATGTTCAGCATAGGCCGCCAGACCCTTGAGGCCATAAATAACCAGTTCTCTCAGGCTGCGAACGTCTTCATTCTCTGTGGATAATACTCCCACGGTAACGGCTTTTGCCGGATATTCAGCCCGGGATTTCGGCTGCCAGAGAACAGCATCGGGAAGTGTTGTTCCATCCCAGCCTGCTTTTCTGGCCGCATTGAGAAGTTTGTCCCTCATGGAGAGAGCTCTGGCAACGATATTGTTGAAAACTTCCGAATCAAAATTGGCGTTGGTAATGGTGGTGAACAGTCCGTACATAATAAAACGCCCCGTCTTTTTCTCGATTGCTACCTGGTGGGCCGCTGCGATTTCGGCTGCCCATGACAGGCCCTTGAGAGTGTATATCAACAAATCCTGTTCGGCTGACACGGTATCGTTCTTTCCACAGACTCCTCTTGCAGTGCAACCGGTTCCTTTGGCAGCTTCCTGACACTGAAAACAAAACATAGACAATTGTCCTCCAAAAAACTAAATAATAGTAATAAGCTATTATTTAGTTTCTTCAGAGTCGGTAACACATGTTACAGAAAGTGAAAATAAAAGAAAAATATATCTATTTCGAGGAATCCTGGCATAATCGGGGGAGTGAGACAAAAAGAGTACATGATTTATTTGACGGTATCCGGTCCACTGTCCAGGATTGTGTTAATACTGGCCTTGAGTGAAGCAAAGTCTGCCAAAGTTCTGGTTATATTTTCCAGAGAAACCATGTTACGCAGATAGGGAAGTACAGTGCCTGAGAAATGAAGGGTAAAGACGGGAAGAGTTTTATCTCCTGAGCGCCGGGTATTAACTCCCTGGGTACTTTCAGTGAGAATCAGAGCATAATCGTGCCCCTGTCTGACAAAACGGAGAACCGTTTCCAGTGAATCAAAGAGAAAATCGGTTTTTCGGTAAAAATAGACAAGTTTTGGAGACGTTGTTGCCATATCCCGGATGACGGTTTGATCGACATTCATTTCAAGAAGCCGGGAACGCCACCACGAAGACCTGAACGAGGCTTCCCGGAATGCAATCAGATCATCGGTTGAAAATGTCCAGCTGACGGTATCCAGTCCAAATCCCTTGTATGCAATCAGAATCTCAAGAGTGGTACCCGATTCATCGGTACTGATATACGCAACGCCTTCCTGATACCCATCAAAGCTTTCCAGACCGATTTCTACCTGTCCCAAGGGAACCGTCAGTGCAAAAACAGGAACAATACCGAAAAGAAGAATGTATAACGCTGTAAGAAAACGATGTAAATTCATGCTACATTCATCCTATCGGTTTCGAACGCTGTTTTCCTGTAGTTTTTTCTCTGGAATTAACGCAAACTGGTATTTTCAATCAATTCAGGGCTGTCATTATCAGGGAATCGCAAGAGATAAACGATGACGATACACTCCAAAACTCCCAAAGCGATGCTGATGTTCCTGCGGCTTGTGACGATTGACAAGGCTTCTCGCTGGAGACACAAAAGACATGGAAAGCCTGGGAAATAACCCGCCGGGAGTTTACTGAACATCTGGATGAAACCTGCAGGGCACGTTCCCAAAAACATCACAGGAGGTTCACATGAAGCGAGTCACGGGAATCGGTGGTATCTTTTTCAAGGCAAAAGATGCACCTGCATTACAGGCATGGTACAAAAGACATCTCGGCATTGACGTCCAGGAGTGGGGAGGGACTGCATTCCCCTGGACCGATCCGGATGGCAGGCCCACAGATGGAACAACCATCTGGTCCATTGGTCCGGAAGAAGATCCCCTGTTTGTTCCTGGCAAAGCCACGTTCATGATTAACTACCGTGTTGAAGACTTGCACGCAGTGGTGCGGGCACTCAAGGCGGAAGGGTGCAATGTTCTTGACAGAATCAATAACTCTGAGTACGGCACATTTGCCTGGGTTATCGACCCTGAGGGAAACACGGTTGAGCTGTGGCAACCACCTGAGGGTCAATAAAATTCACCCTTGCTCTCTTGTGACTCCTTCGGTGCCCGGGTTGAGACTGTTGTGTTCAGATAAGTGTGACAACATCGCGCTCCATTCCAAAACCTTTGCTTCCCAGCCGTTTTCCAATGGGCCTCTGAGATCTCTTACATTGAGTAACAAGGGATATGATATGGATACAGCACCACATTCTTCCATTGTGACGATAATACTGCCCGGGGCTCTGGATCCAGATGTGACAAAGGTATTATAAACCGCATACAGACTTCCTTTGGGGATATCCAGTTTCCTGAGAAACAGATCAACTTTTATCGGCAAAATTCCAATCTGGGTGGGACTGCCGATAATATACAAATCGGATGATGGAATTCCCGATGGGTCGGCCGTGCTGACCGGATAGATGGATACTGTATCACCTCTGTTGTTCAGAGATTCTGACAGTTTTTCTGCAATCAGTAAATTGTTATTAAAAAGTGTGTGATAAATGATTGATACTGTCATTGGACAAACCCGTTTCAATCATGATGCATTTCCAGAAACAGTTCCACATAGTTGATACAAATTTTTGGAGTGAAGCGTTTTTCGGGCTGATCATCCGGCAATAATGTTACTCCAGCATCTTCAATATTTCATTTTCATCAAACATGGGATTCCCCTCTTCCCGGAGAACGCTGGCAATCATGTTTTTTTTACTTTCCTGCAACTCAAGAACCTTTTCTTCGATAGTTCCTGCCGTTATCAGCCGGTAGGTCATCACGGATCTGGTTTGTCCCATACGGTGTGCCCGGCCCACAGCCTGTGCCTCTACTGCCGGGTTCCACCATGGATCCAGCAGAACAACATAATCTGCCGCCGTCAGATTAATCCCCACTCCTCCGGCCCGGAGACTGAGAAGGAATACCCGGGTGTCCGAATCGGTCTGAAACTGATGAATTTCTTCTTCCCGATTCCGGGTAGATCCCGTGAGACGGCTGAACCGCCAGTTGTTCCGTTGACAGGTTTCCCGGGCCCGATCCAGAGCCCCGATGAACTGACTGAAAATCAGGATTTTATGATCCTCTTCAAAAATCTCCTCCATCAGGTTATCCAGAACCGCCATCTTCCCCGAAGAAACAGTCCTGAACTGTTCCCCGGCCAGAGGCGGGTGAATCGCCAAAAGTCGCAGTTTGCTCAGTATGGTAAAAATTTGTATCCGGGCTTTGGGAAGCCCTTCATTCGAAAGGAGTCCCGATACCTGCCGGAAATACAGTTCCCTGACACTGTGGTAGGCCTCGGCCTGATCGGTCGTCATCTCGCAGAACAGAACCGTTTCATCCCTGGAAGGAAGATCGTGAAGTACTTCCTCTTTTTTACGTCGGAGAATAAATGGAGAGACAATGTCCGAAAGACGGCCCGGCACCCTTCTCTCTCCATGTTGTTCCATCGGTTTTACATATCTCTGAATAAATTCGTTCCGGCTTCCCAGCAAACCTGGATTGAGAAAACTCATTTGCGACCAGAGTTCGTTCAGATGATTCTCAAGGGGAGTACCTGTAAGCGAGAGTCTATGGGAGGCCTTGATGGATCGAACGGCCTTGAATGTTCTCGAGGAGGAATTTTTGACATAATGAGCTTCGTCCAGAATAATATGATCCCATTCCCGGTCCAGGAATTTTTCGATATCGTTGCGCAGGGTCTGATAGCTGACAACGATGAGATCGATCTCTTCAGTCTCCGGGAGATAACGTTTTTCTGCTGGTCCCGAATAGCGATGAAATTTGAGCTGAGGGGCGAAACGCTTTATTTCGACCTCCCAGTTGGCCAGGGTAACGACCGGACCCACCATCAGGGAAGCCGCAAGCTTGCCGTCAGCTTTCAGCCGGGAAAGATACGCCAGGGTCTGGACGGTTTTTCCCAAACCCATATCGTCGGCCAGACAGCCCCCCAGTTTGTTCTCCCTCATATACAGGAGCCAGGCATAACCGTACATTTGATACGGCCGGAGTACCGCATTAAAGTCCTTCGGAGGCAGGGGACATTTTTCAGGATTGCGTTCTGAAAGTCTTTTGTATATCGACCTTTTGCGCTCCAGATTCAGGACAGTGTCTTCATCGGCTTCTATCTCTGAGTATACAGTATCAATCAGACTCAAATTGTCAGGGCTTGCAGACAGAAATCCGCTATTCTCCATCCCGTGACTCCTGAGGTAATCCAGTTGCTTCAGGGCCTTGTCTGTCAGGGTGAAATAGGCGTCCCTGGTGCCTGCAAGCCCTCCGTTGTCAAACCACTCATCCAGATGAAGTGAAAGAGTGGATGATTTCGAGACAACCAGAGTTTTCAATTCCAGTATATCGGTATTCTGACGAGCCTGAATTTCCAATGTGCCTCCCTTGAGAACAGGACGGTCCTCTAACCTGATTTCCACCCCTGTATCAATCAATAGTGCAGCATATCGGGCTAATACATCTGTAAGGGACATACCAAGACGCAGAGGAATTTCATCATTGCCGGACAGGCTGGAATAGCACCCCCTCTGCCAGCTCAAATCAGCTAAAAGCAGGGCTTCGGCCTGGAGAAGCAATGTCTCTTCCGCGTTCCTGTCCCGCAAGCCTTTGAAGCAGGATTGTTTATCAATAACAATGTCTCCTTTTTGCCCAGACGAAATAACGATATCCCCATACCTCCAGCGGGGAAGGAAATCCGTTGATCCCGCTCGTGTCGAAATTTCCAGGACAAGGGTTGGCTTCAGCACACTCAAGGATTCAGGGAGATCAGGAATCAATATTTCTATATTCCCAGGAACGTGATGCTTCCCTGTGAGCCTGCTGTGGATATCCGAAACACTCAGAACGTTCCGTGAAAGAATCAGACGGATAAACCATATATAGCTCCCTGTATTGTTCAGAACAGCAGAGACAGCCAGTTCTTCATCCAGAACGAGCAGGCTGTTTTCGGCCGAAACAAGCCCTCCTGAAAAAATCTTCTTTCCGGATGTTAATTCTACAATTGCTTCGTAACATGGTTCGTCATCCAGGGCACTGAGCAGGGGTTCAAACCGGATCCGAACAGATTCCGCCTTTTCAACGCTCCAGGTTTTTCCTGCCGGGGTAAACAGTGGTTCCCGATTATTCAGAAGTCTTGTTAATTCCCGGCCAATTCCAGAGTCAGGATTGAATGGGGGAGCCGGGGGAAGATCGGAGTTCCATGGCCTGACTGAGTCGGGGGTGGTGTCATTCCCGGGAAGAATACAAGCCTTCCTGAGACACCATAAATCGCCTTTTATTCCCGAGAATTCCAAAGCTGTATGATCAGATCTTCCCGGATGTATTGCAATTTGATGGTTGAGAGTGGCATCGACTGATGTTTTTGTACCCAGCACAAGAACGGATTTTTTCTCAACCTTCTCCGCCTCCGGGAAAAACAGCAGATCCAGTTCGGGATCCGGTACAAGGGACCGGGATAGATCCGTGTCGAAATTAATACAGCTCTTTTTACGGGTTTTTCCTGACGGGAATTGCAAGTCATCGTTTTGCCCGTCAGCCAGGAGAAGGAGCAGAACTTCCAGATGAATGCAGGGAAGTACAGATCCGCATTCACAGATCCATTCCTCTTCATTCCATAAAACCTTACAGGGTTCCGGCTCTTCTCCCAGGACATACGCCCCGGCATAGCCTGGCGGAACCATGATTTTCTGGTTATGTTCAATGTGTTCTGCAGGTTCATCCCGCCGATCAATGAATTTCCAGATCCGTCTTTGTCTCAGCAACGCCCTGGCGTCTTCGAAGGAGGGAGATTGGGCGAGATTCATTATGTCGCTATGGTCTATGGGGTGCATATTATCGAACATTTAAATAGTACTGTACAACGCCGGAGGATGTTGAAGGGCTGTCAGGGAAAACAGTCTGTGGCAGGAAATGAGTTTTTCCGGACAAACCCAACCGTACCGTGTCTGAAATCAGCCTCCGAGAATGGGAACCAGAGCTATGAGAACACCAGCGGCAACCGCCGAACCGATGACGCCAGCCACATTGGGTCCCATAGCGTGCATCAGAAGGTAATTGTTCGGATTCTCCTCAAGCCCTACCTTGTTTGCCACCCGGGCGGCCATGGGAACAGCGGACACTCCTGCTGCACCAATAAGTGGGTTAACAGGGTGTTTCGGGGAGATTTTGTTCATCAGTTTGGCCAGAAGGACTCCTGTCGTTGTACCAATCATGAATGCCGCCAAACCGAGAGCCAGAATTCCCAGTGTCGTCCAGTTCAGAAAGATATGGGCAGACATTTTTGAACCGACGGCAAGTCCGAGCATAATGGTGACAGTGTTCATCAAGGCATTCTGAGCGGTGTCCGACAGGCGGTTGGTAACCAAAGATTCCTTGAGAATATTTCCGAACATCAACATGCCAATCAGAGGAGTGGCACTGGGGAGGAACAAGATACAAAGAATCAGAACGACAAGCGGGAAGATGATACGCTCCGCCCTGGAAACATGCCGTAGCTGTTCCATTTTAATCTGTCGTTCCGATTTGGTTGTAAGGGCTTTCATGATGGGTGGCTGAATAATGGGCACCAGGGCCATGTAGGAGTAAGCTGCAACTGCGATGGGCCCAAGATAGCCGGGAGCCAGTCTTGCCGTGGTAAATATGGCTGTAGGACCGTCGGCGCCACCGATAATTCCGATGGAACCGGCCACATGGAGTATCGAATCTGCCAAAACCGTGCCATCGGCAGCGGTAAGAAAGGAAAATCCGGGGATCCGTTCCAGAAGTACTGTTCCGAAGAGAGCAAAGAAAATACCAAACTGGGCGGCAGCACCCAACAAAAGGGTTTTTGGATTTGCCAATAGGGGACCAAAATCGGTCATGGCTCCAACACCCATGAAAATCAGCAGGGGAAAGAGGCCACTGGCAATACCCATTTCATAGAACTGCCCGATAAAGCCGCCAAATACATCGATGAACACATGTCCATCGCCCCCCACCAATTGGACGGTATGGCTGGCAATTCCGGCAAAGGGGATGTTGGAAAGTATTGCCCCGAATCCGATGGGAATGAGAAGAAGGGGTTCAAACCCCTTCTTCATGGCGAGCCAAAGAAGCAACAGGCCAACGGCTGTCATAACAATATTGCCCCAGCCACCAGCCTGGAGAAAACCGTAAATGCCAGTGGTTTTCCAGAGTTCCAGCAAGGAATCAGCGAAATTCATCGGTATTACTCCTGGCCAATCTGTACCAGGACGGCACCGGATTTCACCTGATCGCCCTGGGCTACCAGAATATTGGTAATGGTACCATCCGTGGTGGCGGATATGGGTGTTTCCATTTTCATTGCTTCCAGAACCATCACTTCATCGCCTTCGGCAACGGTATCCCCGATGGCCACGGAAATGCGGAGTACCAACCCAGGCATTGGAGCGGTGATTTCCGTATATGTGGTAACTGCCGGGGCGGCTTGAACGATCGGAGGGGGTACCGATGCTACAGGTGTGGCAATCCCTGGCTTTACATCAACACTGTAGCTGCATCCGTTGACAATAGCCGTTCCGCATCCAAGCTGAACACCGTAGGCCTTGCCATTAATCGTAACTGTTACACCTTCGGGAGACCGGGGCGCCGAAGCGGGAGCTGGTACAGGTTCAGATGGTTTTGCAACATTTTTGCGAACATTGGGTTTGGCCTCACCTTTCAGGTACTGGATGCCCTTATCCAGACAAGCCGCTGCAATGAAAATATTCTCATCACTCAGGTTGGTAATGCCGTTCGTGCCAAGCAACGTCCTGGCGGCCTCAATGCCCAGTGTGGGGTTTTCATCGTTGATATCCACAACTTTCCTTGTGGTGGGTTCCATCCCCATCTGTTTTTGGGCAATTTTAACCACCTCGGGATCTGGAGCAACGGGTGTTTTGCCAAAATAGCCAAGAACCATTTTCCCATAACCTTCGGCAATTTTTTTCCAGGGTCCAAACATGGTATTATTAAAGGCCTGCTGAAAGTAGAATTGGGAGACTGGTGTAACGGAAGTTCCAAAACCACCTTTAATGACAACTTCACCCATGTTTCTGGTAATTTCTTCATAGCGATCCAGAAGATCGTTATCTCTGAGCATTTGAGTATTGGCGGTAAGAGCTCCTCCAGGCATGGGAGAAAGAGGAATGAGAGGCTCTACCTTCTTGGCTTCCGGTGGCATGAAATAATCCTTCATGCACTCCTTGAACACCTCTTCTGCCTCATATACCTTCGCGGGGTTTATACCCATATCGTATTCTGACCCCCGGAGGGTGTGATACATTGTCATGATATCTGGCTGACAGGTGCCTCCTGAGACCGGGGACATGGAAAGGTCTATCTGATTGGCTCCAGCGTCAAGGGCTGCCATATACTGGGCAATGCTTACACCTGCGGTTTCATGAGAATGGAATACAATTCGGGCATCTTGCCCAAGCATTTTACGAGCTCGTTTGATGGATTCAAAAACCACGGAGGGTGTGGCAGTCCCCGATGCGTCCTTGAAACAGACTGAATCGAAAGGAATATCCGCGTCGAGGATGCCTCGAAGGGTCATTTCATAAAAATCCGGATCGTGGGCACCTGTGACACCTTCCGGAAGAGCCATCAAGGTTACACAGACTTCATGCCTGGCACCAGCTTCAACGATAGCCTTGCCTGAGTCGATCAGGTTGTGGACATCGTTCAGGGCATCAAAATTCCGGATCGTCGTAATGCCATGCTTTTTGAATAGTTTTGCATGCAGTTTGATAATATCCCGGCTCTGGGAACTCAATCCAACAACATTGACACCTCTTGCCAGGGTCTGGAGATTGGCGTCCGGGCCGGCAGCAGTCCGAAATCGGTCCATCATGTCGAAGGCATCCTCATTACTGTAAAAGTACAGTGACTGGAATCTGGCTCCTCCGCCGGCTTCGAAGTGTTTAAGCCCCGCAGCACTGGCTGCTTCGACAGCCGGGAGGAAGTCCTCGGTGAAAACCCGGGCCCCATAAACGGACTGAAAACCGTCCCGGAATGCCGTTATCATAAAATCAACTTTTTTCTTTGCCACTCTAATCTCCTAGTTGGAATGAGCCACTGCAACAGCAATGGCCAGTTCGGATTCGTCGGTTAATAATGTATGGGCTGCAGCAATGGCAATGGCCAGTTCCGAATCCTCATGCCGACAGGCAACCGCCTGCGCCTCGTGAACGGGGGTTTTATTTCCGTGGAAAAACACTGCTACAAATCTGGACATGAGTCCCATTGCGAGAACCATAATGATGAGGAATGCAAAAACTACCAGCATTCCGACACCCATGATTGTCAGTCCTTCATTAATCATGATTATCTCCTGAACAGACGTACTGCCCCGAATGGGATGGCCCGTTTCGGCAAAGCATAATATATAGCTGCCATTTTGACTAACCCTTCCCGACAGCAGGATCATAGCCGAAAATATCTGATAATTTCAATAACTCCAAAAATATTTTGTGCAGACATTTTCTCCTGTACAGAATCACACATGCTTGAAAACGCCAGTCCAGAGAGCAATCCACGGACATGAACTGATCGAAAATCAGACAGAATTTTGATGTGTTGGAACCTGTGGCACTCTGAAAGGAATACCCGGCATCCATGCAGGGATCCAGTTGCCACTTCCGGTGTTTGTGAAGATTGAATAAAATGCCCAAAGCGGCTGCTGCAAAAACTCCTCCGGCAGTGGATGTCAGGGTGCCTCCTGTGCCTGGAGTCCAAATCTCCCGGAAAGCCCGATTGCACTGGAAAAAACTGTATCCTGCCCTTGCCAATGCATACATGGGGAATTCTGTTACGTCATTCAGAAAAAACCTTGCCGTGATGCAGACAGGCATAAAGGAACATGTTGCATCATTGTTTCCCTGACTCCGAAATATCTGTCCGTCGGGCTGTCAGAGGAAGGACTGTCAGAATTGTCATCAGCAGAACGAATATCCGACGGGTGTTATAATTCATAATTTCTCCAGGCTGCATGGTATGTATAAAAAGGGGTTCGATCAAAGTAACACAGAGAGGCTGCAAAAAAGTTGTCATGAGGAAAAAAGCGGACAATAACCCATCTCGATAACACCTGTCATGTATACTGAACGAGGGGAACATTGTTGAGGAATATCACACCCCGTTCTCCTCCATGTGAATGAAGGGAGATATAACGTGCGAAAGTGCTGCATTGATGACAAATAAATTTCATCTGAAAATTTTGTTGCACACAGCATGACAGTGACAAAAAATCTGCAACTTGTATGGAAGGGACCAATGGAAATTCATATCGTTCTTCACGAGCCGGAGATTCCTCAGAATACTGGCAATATTGGCCGTACCTGCATGGCTACCGGTGCCCGGTTACACCTTATCAGGCCCTTGGGATTCTCCCTGCAGGACAAATACCTCAAGCGCGCCGGTCTGGATTACTGGCAGGAACTGGATGTAGAGATTCATGATAACTGGGAGATGTTTACCAACACCATTCCCGAAATGCCTCTGTGGTTTTTTACCACCAAGGCATCCCGACGTCTGGACCAGGTGAATCTCGGGGATCATGTTTTTTTGGTATTCGGAAAAGAAACAGCAGGGATTCCTGATGCATTGCTGAAGAAGGCTCCGGGACAATGCCTTCGGATTCCCCTCCTGGGGAAAGCACGGTCATTAAACCTTGCAGTAGCTGTAGGAATAGGTATTTATGAATCTCTCAGACAAGGAGGATTCGCTGGTCTTTCAGAATCCGATCCTCAAAAACGGCTTTTTCATGCCGGGTTCCCTGGCAGGCTGCCGGACTGAGTGATACGGAGACATTTTCCCTTTCCCGTCAAGTTGAATCGACAGGGCTCCGGAGGTAAAAAGGCAGAAACAGGCGGAATACGACGCCTGAATCCGAAATCGGGAGAATCAGCGTAACAACAAAAAGCCCCCGCGAGCAAAAGACCCGTTACCTCCCGATGAGCATCCCTTCCGGGCAATCAGTTCAACCAGATAATGAAGGCCGGGGAACGGCACACATGACGAAGAGGTGTGCGAGGATCAAACGGCTGTGGAGAGTGCAGGGGACATGCTGATTCCCGGGCAACATGTCCCAAACCATCCAAATGATCACAAGGAGCCCCCCCGGTTTCAGGCGTGTTAATCCAGAGGCCGGGGAGGAAGGTTACATACGATAAGGAAACAGTAGAGCCGGTATCCGGCATCAACACATCCGTATCGGGCTTTCGTCCGTTGATGCTTCAGGGACGCTGCAATAGTCCGGATGGAACGATGCCGATGCACAAAAGCAGTTGAGGCTAGCTGTTGGACATTGATTGGGATTCCCGAAAGCGGGAGTGGACATGTTCGAGCAGGAGGATTGTATGACACGGTTTGTGCAGAGGAATCAGGTCTTCCTCAAAGCAGCGTCCCGGGAAGGCATGTGTCAACCAGCCTGTCGTCTCATCGGAATTCTGGAGGTATGAGCGAACACATGCATCAGGAAACGTTTTCAAAAAGATCAGTCAAGAAAGGTTTTTATCAGAGCTTGATGAGCCGGGTCATTAATTACATCCTCAATTGTCTCGGTTACAGGATGGGGAAAGAGAATTTTTCTGTTCAATTTTGTCCTGAGAATTCTGTAAACAGATTTATCAATACGTTTTTCTGTAATCTCCCCCCTGCGAACGGCATCCAGCAAGGCGTTAAAAGCCGAGCTGGCATTTTCAGGTATCAACAGAACATCCAAACCTGCTTTTATTCCAGCGACTGCAGACTCGGCAGAAGTGTACTTTTCGCTGATGGCTCTCATGTTCAAGGCGTCGGAAATGAGAATACCATCAAAATCAAGCTCTCTCCGAATAATATCAGTGATAATGTGCGGATCCATCGATGCCGGGAGTGACAGGGAAGAAATTCCTGACATCACAATATGAGCTATCATAATTGCATCAGTACCAGCCTTGATGCCAAATTGGAAAGGAATGAATTCCATGTTGCTGAGACGATCCCGGCTGGCAGGAAGAACAACCGTTCCAAGATGCGTGTCAAAGGATGTATCACCATGGCCTGGAAAATGTTTGATGACAGTAGCAATATTGTATTTGTGAAAACCTTGAATAATACCGGCTACCATTTCCCCGGCTGTCCGGGGATCTGAAGAATATGCCCTGTTTCCGATGACGGGATTATCAGGATTGGTATTGACATCTGCCACCGGTGCCATATCCATATTGATTCCCAGAGAATGGAGCTCTCGTCCAAGAACAAGACCAGCATTGTAGGCCAGTCCCGCATCATGTTGATTTCCGAAAAAAATAGCCGGAGGCAGCCGGGTAACGCTTACATTCTGTACCGTTCCAAGTCGGGATACGCCCCCTCCTTCTTCATCAACGGAAATGAACAGCGGGATCATCCCTATGCCTTGCAGGTGTGAGACGAATTGTGCCACCTGTCGATTGTCAACGATGTTTTCCTTGAAGAGAATAATGCCTCCGGGACTGTATTCCCTTAATAACCGGATCAGATCTTCATCCACGACTCTCCTGGGAGAACCGTCCGTATGATACTGGATCTGGAGGATAAACAGCTGACCTATCTTCTCTCTCAGGGACATGGTTGCCATGAGGGCCCGAAGAGTTGTATCTGTGCTCTCTCCACTGTTTTCGCTTGCGGTACTTTCCAAGTACTCGTTCACGATGGAGGATTTCCCCCCTGTGGAATCCTCCGGTGTGTTTTCTCTTTTTTCGGATTCCTCAAGGAGGGCAGCACTCTTTTCTTCTGTGGCAAAGCACCAAAAGAGTACACGTGTTAACATCAGGGAAAGAAACAGGATTTTCATGATAAGAATATTATACAGGGCTTTCTTCTGCTGATCCCGGAATATATGCAAATAACAGTGATCAGAAATAAAAGAGGCGGTTTTCCAGGAATTGATCTTCATGTTGTGGCTCTCCAATCCAGAATCATGTCATGGCTAAAGGTTGTGGGTGTGTTGAGGGGGAAACGGCCCGCAGGATGCTTCTGCAAGGTGTACTGGTGAGCATCCAGATGAGATGCCTGTTTCTCTCTCACAAGAAAGATTGATTATCTGATTTGACTGCAAATACCAACGTTGAAAGAGTTGAATTCTCTGGAACAGGATTCGGCTCAGTCGGTGAAGCTTTCATGAATCCGGGTGATATACCACCCTGCCAGGACAATAATCCGGTTTGTAAAGGAATCCCGGGCCCGGTTGATAAAGGATTTTACCTTCAGTGTTTTTGCAGACATCATTCCATATATCAGCAGGCCTTCCTGCACGGGCACCACAATCAGGTGAATCTGCATGTTTCCCGGGCTGGCAATTCTGATAATGCCCTTATACCGCATCGGGGAAAGATTGATGATATCGGTGGCAAAAGCATTCATCCCTGCACGAAATGTCATGGTGGATTCGTTGTTCCTGAAACTCTTGTCTTTCTGATGTATCAGTATCGTATCGATAACAGGGATTGATGACACCAGAGGATCCGGAAGAGCAATTTTTCGTTTTTCCCGGGAGGCAATAGCCCATGATTCTTCAAATAAAAGGCGCATCTTCCCCCGGGAGGCTGAATAGTATTCCAGGCCCTTGAGCGTGCTCACTGAACGTAAAATATTGTATAGAATCAGTCGCCTTTCCTCCAGGGGCATGCTCTGGTATTTTTGGGGAAGCTTGTCTACGGGAGTGAAAAACAACCCTTCCATACCGATGTTCAAACCACCAAACAGAATCTTCCGGGTAATCGCCGCAGTGAGAGAAGTCTCGGGAAGCAGTTCCGGAACAACACTGTTGCCGTGGAAGCGGAGGAGTTTTCCTTCATCGAGAAGAACGAATCGGTCGGCGGGAGACAGGAATGTGAGAACACTATTCAAGGCGGGATAATCTTTTGGGGTTTGGGGGAATATGGAGAGGGAGATCAGGGTAAAAAGAAAGAGAGTCATGATGTGAAATTGTTGCACAGGTTTGAGAATACTGCTGAACATGTGTATATCATAAATCCAAAATAGCAGTTGAGCAATTCAAAGGCGACAAGAGTCCCCAAAATCATCCTGACCGGACCTGGCCAGGAGGCACAATTTCGGGAAGACACAGAGAATCAAATTGTATTCTGCGTTTTACGCCAGTTATTTTGGTTCGCAGGATGTATCACCCTGGCATATCAATTCCCTGTAATTTCCGGACAGGCAGTCATGGAGAATGACACAATATGCCGTTATAGTAGAGACAAGGGAGATAAAAATTGCCACCAGACCTCAGCACCACAATGGTTATAGGAATCTCTTCCAGGGCCCTCTTCGATTTGGAGAAAGAAAACTGTATTTTTGAACAAGAGGGCCTGGAAGCCTATGCAGATTTCCAGAAAAGTAATGAAACACGGGTTCTGGAACCAGGTACTGCTTTCCCCTTGATAGAAGCCTTCCTGAAACTCAACGAAAAACTGGGTGAACATCTTGTAGAAGTGGTTATCATGAGCCAGAACAATCCCCAGACGGGACTTCGGATGATGAACTCCATCGATTTCTACAACCTGGATATCACCAGGGCAGCCTTCTCCGGGGGCAAGTCTCTGGGACCCTTTCTGGAAGCCTATTGTGTTGATCTCTATTTATCAAAAAATTTTGAGGATGTGCAGGATGCCGTGGACAATGAGATCGCTTCAGCTCAAATTTATGCTCCTCCAGAGGACTTCAATCCCGATGCCGATGAAATCCGCATCGCTTTTGACGGAGATGCCGTACTCTTCAGCGAAGACTCGGAAGTAATATTCAAACAGCAGGGGCTTGATGCTTTTCTGGAACACGAGAAGATTTTTGCCAATATCCCTCTTCCTGAGGGTCCTTTTGGCAGAATCCTGAAAACCCTCTCCCGGATCAAACGTCTTTCTGAACCAGATAAACAATTGGTACGCATTGCACTGGTAACCGCCCGGAATCGTCCGGCACATGAAAGGGTTATTTTAACGCTCCGTAGTTGGGGGGTCACCGTGGACGAGGCCTATTTTCTCGGAGGACTACCCAAAAACAAAGTGGTAAAAGCCTTCAATGCCCACATCTTTTTCGACGACCAGGACATGCATGCCGGCCTGGCATCCGGGGTGGTCCCGTCAGCCCGGGTCCCCTGTAAAACCTCTTCAGAACTCTTTGAAAAGGACAAATCAAAGCCGGATGATTCATCCGGATAATTGTGTTGCCTTCACTTCCGTACCTTACCACTGATTGAGGTGACAACAATCCCGAAAACCATTGTTTTCTCTTTGAGCTTCTCAATGTAACGCTTTCCTTCGGCAAGGAAATTCCGGGAATATTTGCAGAGCAAGCCTTCAAGGGCGGCATGTTTTTCATCCCCTGAAACTTCTTGAGCCACGCCTTGAAGAATGCAGCTTTTATATTTCGACGAGAACTTGTCAGGAAGAATTTCCGTATCACAAACAACACAGAAGGACACATTGGGATGCAGCTCGAGGATGTTCACTTTTTTACCATCAAAAGCACAGTGAAAGTACAACGTCCTGTCGATGACACAGTAGTTCAAGGGAATCCCGTAAGGCTCTCCCTCTTCTGTCACAGTACTGAGAATACCGTATTCACCTTTTTCCAGTATTTCGAAGGCTTCTGATTCGTTTATTTGCCTGTCTTTTCGTCGCATGAGCTCAGTCCCAAAGCCTGAAATCAATCTTTTCGTTTTCTGATTCCGGCATGAATATTCGTTCGGCCGATTTTGTTTTCATAACTACCTCACCCTTTCTGATGACATACAGACATTCACTCCCCAGACGTATGGCCTCCATTTCATCGTTCGCATCCAGGATAATCAAATCAGCAGATTTTCCCACTTGAATGCCATAGTCGTCCAGATTCATGGCCTTGGCCGAATTAATGGTAATCATGTCGTAAAGATTGTTGATCTGGGCGTATCCGCTCATGTGAGCAGTATGCAGCAGAAGGTTTGCCCCCTGAAGCATGCTTCCCTTTCCCATGGGGTACCAGGGATCCATGATGGAATCATGTCCTATACAGACATTGATCCCCCGGGCAATCATTTCGTCCACCCGGGTATGTCCTCTGCGCCTGGGATAACCATCGGTTCGGTTCTGGAGAACTGAATTGTCAAACGGATTTGTAATCATGTTCATTCTGGACCGGTTGAGTATTCCCAGCAGTTTGAACGCATAATCGTTGTTGTAATTATGCATTGCCGTTGTGTGGCTGGCGGTTACCCGGCCCTCCATGCCCCGGAGAATGGTTTCTTTTGCCATTACCTCTACAAACCGTGACTGGTCGTCCCCGGTCTCATCCACATGAATGTCAATCAACAGATCTCTATCTTCAGCGAGGTTAAAAGCAAAGATGACATCCTGAACACCGTCTTCTCTTGTAAACTCATTGTGGGGAATCCCGCCAACAACATCGGCACCCATGTCCAGAGCCTTTTCCATCAGATTTTGAGCTTCAGGATTCGTAAAAATTCCATCCTGGGGGAAGGCGGTAATCTGCAGGTCTACCAGATCTTTTACATCTTCCCGCAATTCCACCAGAGCCTGAACTGTCAGGAGGGAGGGATCGGTGGTGTCGGCATGGGTTCTTATCCTCAGAGTGCCGTTGGCCACCTCCCATTTAACCGCCTGGAGAGCATTTTTCTTAATGATCTCCAGGGTGAGGTTCTTTTTCCTCTCACCCCAGATTTGAATGCCTTCCAGCAGGGTTCCCGATTCGTTGTGACGGGGGTCACCAACGCTCAGGACGGCATCAAGGTGCAGGTGGGGGTCAACAAAAGGCGGAGAAACCAGGTTTCCTCCTGCATCAATTTCCCTGCCGCAGGACGATGTGATTGTATCGGAAACACATTCAATCTTTCCTTTAATGATACCGATATCTGAAAGTGCCTTTCCACCTCTGAGACGGCAGTTTCGTATAATTAAATCCATATTCAGTCTCCTGTCTGTGCATCACTCTGCTCTGATTCAAGACCCGGTGGAAACCTTATGATCCTGACTCAATCCGATAGCATTGAACAAGCGGTCGAAAAGAATATATGCCACAATGGCTGCCAGAATTCCGTTAATGGGTGGTACTCCCGGAGAAAAATAAGCTACCGCTGAAGCGAGAATATAGGCAGAAATACCTGTGAAATTAAACTTCTTGAATTGCACCTGAGCCATCACAGGGTATTTTCTTCGGTGCTTGTAGAAGAAATCGGCCATAATAACACCGCCAATAGGAGGAATGAAAGTTCCCAGGAGAATCAGATAGGGAATAAGCCAGTTATACATACCGAAAATTGCCAGGAGGGTTCCCGTTGCAGCTCCTATAAGGGTTATTCTTTTTCTGTTCCTGCTCCGAACAAGGTTACATCCTGCCACAGAGAAATTATAAATTGTATTATCCTGAGTGGTCCATATATTCAGAAAGAGCATCACGATGCCGATCAGAAGCAACCCCTGGAGTGCCAAAACGTTAACAATATCAGCTTCCTGATACACGATGGCCCCGTAGGCTCCGGCAAAAATCATAAGGCCATTTCCGATAAAAAAAGCCACAAGGCTGGCAAATATGGCAATTTTTGCCGTTTTTGCAAATCTGGTCCAGTTTGTCGCCTGGGTTCCGCCACTTACAAAAGTTCCAAAAACTATCGTTAAAGCAGCTCCGAGAGTCATGGTTTCTTTTGGCTCAACGGCTATCAGACCTTTCATTCCACCAACATGTTTTGTCGCAATAATAAAGCTGAGAATAATGAGCACTGTCATCGCTGGAACAGCTACCTTTGACAACACTTCCAAACCCCGGTATCCAACATATGCGGTCCAGCAAAAAGCAATACCGAAGAAAATCATCAAGGGGATATTGATGGATGAAGGAAGATTGAGAAGCTTGGTGAACACGATGGCAACAGTGGCCGTACCCCAGGCGTACCAGCCGATCTGGGTAAATCCGAGAACGAAATCCGGCCATTTACTTCCACAATTACCGAAGCTGAACCGTCCCATAAGAACCGAATTCAATCCACTTTTGAATGCAATGAAGCCAAGTACTGCAACATAGATTCCCAGCAGGAAATTGCCAAGAACGGCAACTCCAATCAACGCAGGGAATTTGAACGCAACACCAAGACTGCCGCCTCCCCACATTGTTGCCGTGAAGAAAGTAAAACCCAACAAGACAACCGATGTTGAGAAAAGACTTTTTCGCGCATTCTCGGGAACTTCGGTCAGGGGATAGTCTTCCTGACTTTCCGTTTTCCGTTTTCCATTTTCTTTCATGGTGACACTCCGATGATTGAAATATTGAAGGGATTCACAGATGGATTGATACCCTCAAACACTGTCAAGGTAACATACTGATTCTTTCAGTACAACTGCGGGAAACTTGAGTCTGCAATGGTGTCTCCCCGGGAATTACCGGAGACGTCTGTAAGGAAACAGATACAGCTATCGGTATCAGATGATAATTCCCTTGTTCCTGAAAACCCTGATTCGTATCGTCCCGAATGGACAGTGTTCCATCCGGTCATAATCAAGGGGAATCCGACAATTTTCACTAGCGGCGTTTTTTCAGGTCAGGATAACGCTGCACCCCATGCCGAAACTTCCCGTAAGACAGTGAAGAATATTAAATAACCATGCCTGACTAGTCCCAGACTTCTTCCAGAATTTCCTTAGGGAACAGGGTTTCCAAAGCAGGCTCTGTACTGGGAATGGGCCATGATATCCAGGTTGTATTCATTAAATGTTCATAGCAGACATTTTCGCTGACACTGTTTCCGCCCCATGTCCCGCATCCCAGGGTAAGAGAGGTTGGCATTCCGTTGGTCCAGGCGCCAGAGTTGGCCAGTGCCTGGGGCTGGTTAACCATCACCCGGGCCACTTTAACCGATTCACCGAGTTTGATTGCCCTGGACTCGTCGGTGGTATGAATACCGCAGGAGTGCCCGGGACCTGAGAAGTCAGTGATCCGGTTCACCATTTCAATCGCTTCATCAAAGTCCCTGTATGTATACATTGCCAGGCAAGAGGACAGTTTCTCGCCAGTAAAGGGATAACCTTCGCCGATTCCTGTTTCTTCCACCACGTAAAATGTTTTTCCTGCCGGGAGTTTGATTCCGGCAATGTCGGCAATTCTCTCTGGGGATTGAGCGACGATTTCCTTGTTCAAATGCTTTCCGTCCGGCCACAAGGCGTTCTGAAGCAATTTTTTTTCTGACGCTGGTACAAGATACGCACCGGCCTTTTCAAAACTGGTTTTCATCTGATACGCCATGGATTCGTGTACCAGACAGGAGTTTTCCGTTGAACAGCTTGTTGCAAAGTCAAATGTGTTGGACCGCATGATTCTGTCCGCAACGTCATCGGTATTCGCTGTGACATCCACAATGGTTACGGCATTTCCTGCACCGACACCCAGAGCAGGTTTACCGCTGGAGTAAGCGGCCTTAACCATGGGAGTGCCACCTGTGGCCAGAATCAGATCGCTCCGGGCCATCAACTCACCGGAGATTTCCACCGAAATTTCTTCCAGGCCTTGAACAAGATCTACCGGCCATCCATGACGCTCCAGAACTGTGCGCATCCGGTTGGCAGCCAGTTTGCCTGTTCTGACTGCACGAGGATGGGGAGCCAGGATAATAGCATTCCGGGTTTTGATGGCACTGATGGCCTTGGCGAAAGGAGTGGCCTCACAGTTGGTTACAGGAATCAAAGCTCCGATTACACCCATAGGCTTGGCAATCTTCACCAGACCTTTTTCTCTGTCACGCTCAATAATGCCGACAGTCCTGGCATCTTTCAGATCGGCATAAACACTTTTGAGTTTCCCCGTCATCTTCGCAATTTTGCTTTTTACGTTACCCATCTGGCTCTCTTCCACGGCCAGTTCTGCAATCTTTGTTGCAAATTTTTCGGTTATTCCTGAACGAGTCAGCCGGGCACAGATATCATCAATTTCTTCCTGGCTTTTGAATTCAATTTTTTTCTGGGCGGCACGGGCTTTTTCCACCAGATCACGTACATGGTTTTTTGCATCTACACTCATGTTTCTTCCTTGTTTACCTCCGCAGGCGGAGGAATTGTTTCGCTTCATTCCTGAAGCGCCGATTCTTCTCTCGTCCAAAGGACGGAGGTCCGTTCACGATTCCCGGCTAAAGCAGGGAATCGGTGTATTCCAGAGCTTTATCGATAATTGCCACAGATTCATCCAACTGAGCCATGTTGATGCAAAGGGGCGGTGCCATGAAAATAAAGTCCCATTTGGCAAATGTGGTAAGCCCCATATGGGACATTCTCTTGAAGAGTTCACCGGAAACATTCTGCCGGGAATCGGTAAAACCCGCCAGAGGAGCGCGAGTTTCCTTGTTGGAAGTTAATTCAATACAACCCCAAAGTCCCTGATTACGGACATCGCCCACCGAAGGATGTTTCTCTTTGATGGTGTGAAGTTTTTCGGAAAAATGCCGACCGAGGACCTTTGAATTTTCGATCAGACCGTCGTTTTTGTATACCTGGATATTGGCAATACCCGTAGCACAGGCCAAAGCATGTCCGCCGTATGTCAGGCCTCCGACAAAGGGATGATCCTGGAAATAATTCCAGATTTTTTGGTTCCAGATCATGGCACCCAACGGGACATAACCGCTGGTAAGGCCTTTGGCTGTGACGATAATATCTGGAACAACGTCAAAATTATTGATGCCGAACCACTCGCCGCTCCGCCCCCACCCGGCCATTACTTCATCACTCACCATCAGGATACCATGGTCGTCACAGAGTTTTCTCAGGCCTTGAATATAGCTTTTTGGGGGAATGATGATGCCATTTGTTCCAACAATGGGCTCCAGGAATATGGCAGCGATGGTATGAGGACCATCAAGCATAATCTGATTTTTCAACACGTCAAGTGTGCGCCTGCCACACTCTTCGGGATTGTCGACTGTACCGAAAGGGTCGTGGTAGGGACAGGGGCCGAAATAATGAACGATTCCCGGAAGTCCGGGTTCTGCAGCCCATCTCCTGGGATCGCCAGTGAGAGTGATGGCACCGGCTGTGGCTCCGTGATAAGATCGCCATCGGGAATAGATTTTATGACGCCCAGTGTACATCCGGGCCGCCTTGATGGCGTTCTCTACCGCTTCGGATCCGCCGTTGGTAAAAAAGACATAGTCAAGATTGCCGGGAGTGATTTCCGAGATCATTCTGGCCAGTTCCGCCTTGGGTTCGGAGCCAAACATGGTTCCAACATAGCAGAGCTTGTCCATCTGGGTTTTCATGGCATTCAGAACATGTTGATTGCCGTGTCCGATATTGACACAGAGCAGGCCTGAAGAGAAATCAATATACTTTTTCCCATCGGCATCCCACTGATAAATACCTTCGGCTCGTTCCATAATAATCGGATTCAGGTTTCTTTGAGCTTTCCAGCTATAGATAACATGTTCACGATCCATTTTCCGAATTGATTGCATTTTCGAATTTTCTTTTGAGGACATGTTTGACACCCACCCTTACTCTGTGTGATTCCTCTATCATAATACTATAATTGAATCAGGCAAGATATATCGAACAAAATTGTGAAAAACTGATTTTCCCCACTGATCCCGGTAAAATAACACATCAAGCTTCAGAACATGCTGTCAATGTTTTTGAGTTGTCCGGAAAACCCGGGAACGGTCAGGAATAGTACTGAACTGATTTTATTCCGTATCTGGAGCAAGTGTGAACGTGGCGTTGAATTCCCGCCAGGCACAGGACACAGCCTGATTCTTCCCCGGAGGGGTGATTATGGTTAAACCAGGCATCATTCCCGGCGGCAGTCCGTTTTCAGTCCATTCAATGCTACCGGCATTATCCGAGATATACCACCAGAAACCATCTGATTTTACCCACCCCTTTATTCTCCAGGTGGACTGTAACTGGTCGTGAAGAAATGCATCCAGGGCATTCCTGGGGATTCCGGAGGGTTCGAGATGAAGGGTTCCGGGGCGATTTTCAGGGGAATTACAGGATTCGATGTTTCCCCGGTGATGATTTTCCCTGACAGTCCCGGCAAGATGTTCCATGTCCATTGCAGCACGGACAGTGTGCACAACTCCGACACCGGGATTGATTTTTTGTATTTGTGCTTCAAAAGATATCACACTGGCGTCTTCCACCAAATCACATTTATTGATCAGGACAAGATCGGCAACTTCAATCTGCATTTTCAAAAAAACGAGATTATCGAGCATCTTCGGAGTTCGTGCCGCATCCGTCAGACAGATAATCCGGACCAGACGAAAATCAGCCGCCAAACGATATTCGCCCAGGAGTTTTTCAAAACCTGAAGGGTCGGACATTCCCGAAGCTTCGACAATCAGGCGGCGGATTTTGAGCCGGGAAAAGGTGCGCAGCCCTGCAGCAAAATTGGCAGTCTTGCAACAACAGAAAATAGATCCCCCGGACACTTCAAAAATTTCCAAACCATCGGTGCTTTCGATCAGACTGCCATCTACCGCCACGTTGCCGAAATCGTTTAGCAACAAGCCAGTGCCTTCCCTGGATTCCTCGGTGAGCAACCGATTCACCAGGGTGGTTTTACCGGCACCGAGAAATCCGGTTATCAGAATAATATCAATGCGATTATCTTGCTGTTCACGTTTCATGTTACCATTGCTCCTGTGTTGGAAAAGAATGCAGTTAGTGGCATCAGGGCTACAAGTAGAAAGTCATCGGCTACATTTTGGCTTTAACGGCTTTCTTGAGCTCCTCCCTGTTGGGTATCACAGAAATAAACGTCACTTCCCCATTAATACAAATTGTGGGTAGATTGGCCACTCCCAGTTTACTCAGGCGGGCAATATTTTCTGGCTCCGTAATCTTTCGTTCGATAATCTCAACATGGTCACCAAATTCCTCAACCATATCGTCGGCAGCAGCCTTCATATATCCACAGGCAGCACAGGTGGCCGAGTCAATAGTGAGTACTTCGATCAGGGGATGCGTGAGATTTTCGTAATCGGGCATGTCTACGTCTATTTCCAGGTCTTCCTTGACATATCCTTCTACCAGCTTGCGGGCGGCATCGGGGTTCTGAACGGCCTGGGCAACACCGATGACATTTTCAACCGGAGTATTGAAAGGCATGTCGCAGCCCGGAGCCAGAATAAAATTTCTCTCCCCCATGGCATCGATCTTTTCGATGGCAACTTTCATGCAGTCCCGTTGATTCCCCAGAAGCATGACAACGGTAAGCTGGATATTTCCACTGATGACGATATTGTATTTGTCAGTGATTTTTTTCGCAGCGACAAGATCGATGTTTTCATCGATTCCCAGACAATCAGGGCCAGCGTTACACATCACTTCAAGATTTTTGGTGGCATCTCCACACACAAAGAAAGAGGAGAATATTCCCCGTTTCCTCAGGCTGTCAAAAAGTCGTTTATAGGGTTTTGCCATGAACTGTTCAAAGGCATCCGGGGAGATTTGGGACACCAGAGGGTCCACCGGGGCGATAATATCCATGCCTGCTTCAATGTAGTAGTCCGCCATGGTAAGAAAGACATCGGTACAGTATTCAAGGAGGCTGGAGACATATTCGGGATTATCATACATATCCATGAAAATATTGGTACTTCGCAAATGGGAAGCCAGGGTGAAGGGACCGCAAATGAGTCCGTAGAGTGCCGTATCCGGTGCCGACGTGCGAAAACGGTTCATGACATCCAGAACGATGGGGATCCGGCCTTCATCCTTTCCCGGCATTTTCACAGGGATGACAGCCTTTTCGGCCAGTGAATGGACGGACACAGAAGGAGGCGAATCTTCGGCCCATTTGAGTTTACATCCAAGTACTTCGGCTTCAATCTGCAGATCAAATACTACGGGCATTCCATCGGGAGAGTACTGTTTTTCAGCTTCAACAAGACTCCTGTACAGTTTTTCACCGTCCTGAAGCAGTTCTGTGGCATTACAGCCAGTCAGCTGTCCAATTTGAACTCCGGTGTAGGGAACCCATGGAACCCGCGGCAATTTTTCATTTTTCATGGCTTTGATAATCAGTTCTTTTCCTGTCATATCGACCTCCTGAGTTTCTGATTTTTCCCAGCATATTCTCAGTGGGATGCAGTATTCTTGCCTTTTTATGTGATTTTAGGACTTTTTTTATCTATTTTTATTTTTTTCCTCTCAGATCGCAGGTTTTCTCCATACATGACAAAAAAATCCAGGACGATGGGAAAGTCCTGATTTAATAATTTCTGCTATGAAGATCAAGGCCATTTCCTGCCGTGTTTTTGAGCCGGAGCTGAACTATATTGTACAAAACACTTCTTCGGGGCCCGATGAAATTGATATTGACTGGCTTCCGCTTGAGGCTCACGATCAGCCGGAAATTCTGGGGAAGGATATTCAGGCTTTCATTGATGCTGCAGATGCTGCTGGATGTTATGATGTCATCGTTCTGGCTTACGGACTCTGCGGGAATGCCGTTTCTGGTATCCGGGCAGGGTTGTTACCCCTGTTGATCCCCCAAGCTCATGACTGTAGTCAGATTCTTCTGGGAGGAAGTGCGGGCCATTCACAATTTTTCAGGGAAAATCCCAGCCGGGGATGGACTTCCTGCGGGTATCTTGCCAAAGAAAAAAAACCCTTTCGGCAGGGTGAATCTGATATGGCATGGGAGATGGAATCTCTCATCCGGAAATATGGTGAGGATAATGGCCGTTATGTTTGGGACACTCTTCATCCTCCTGAACACAACGGCGATTCAGTACTCTACTTTCTTGATGTTCCCGAAACCAGCCGTTCTGACAGTATTGACAGGGCTCGCAAGAAGGCTGAAGAAATGGGTAAACGCCTGGAAGTGATTCCTGCAACCATTTCCTTGTTGCTTCGTCTGGCAGGTGGTCGGGGAGGGGATGAGATTCTTTATGTTCCTCCAGGATCCGTCATCCGGCCTTCCTGGGACAATACTGTACTGAAAAATGAATTGGAGTAGCAAAATGAACAAGAACAAGACAAAAAACACAGGAATTACGTTCACTCTCAAAAGCGGAAATGAGATTGTTTCCCTTGATGCGGTATCCGGAGAAAATCTGCTGGAAGTACTCCGGAAACGGCCAGATCTGGCACCTTCAGCTCCCTGTGCAGGCAGGGGGAGGTGTGGGAAATGCCGCATTATTCTCGAAGATACTGGTGACAATGGAGTTCCGGAAATTTGCAACGATGAAAGACTGTCTCTCGGTGATACAGATTTTGAAAACGGTGTCAGACTGGCCTGTCGTTTGAATGTATCGGAAGGTATGTCAATTCGCCTTGAGGAGAAAGGCACCTCCCGAATTGAGACCAGAGTTGAAGGTTCAGGTGTAGATCTTGACCCCCGTCTGGTGAAAAAAACCGTTGTCCTTCCTTCGGGGAGTCTTGAAGATCAGCGTTCTGCTGCTGCCCGGCTGGAGGAATCCCTGGGAATCCCTGCCGGTTCTCTGCCCCCCCGTCTTTCCCGACTTCTCCCATCCATCCCCGATGGGGAAACCCCGATTACTGTCATCCTGGACGATGGAGAACCAGTGGCACTTGATATCGCTCAGGAGAGCAATGACAACCTTTGGGCGGCTGCGGTGGATATCGGAACAACGACTGTGGCCATGTATCTGGTGAACCTGGCTGACGGCAGTGTTGCAGGCTCCCGGGCGGAGCTGAACCGTCAGGGTTCATTTGGTGCCGATGTGATTTCCAGACTGGAATACGCCCGGAAAGGTGAGGCAGAAACTGCGGAGCTTCAGAACACCATTACGGGACAGCTTTCCCGTCTGTTGGGGGCTTTGGCTTCTGAGCATGATGTCCCTGCCGATGATATCCACATGCTGGCAGTTGCCGGGAACACGGCAATGCTGCATCTGATGGCCGGATGGGATTCGAAAGGCCTTGGAGAAGCACCATTCCTTCCGGCAGTACTGAAATCCCGGCCTTTCCCGGCAGTTGAAATTGGTTTCAAAGGATTTTCCCGGCTGCGAATCTGGCCTCTTCCATCGCTCTCAGCTTACGTCGGGGCAGATATTACCAGCGGTATTGTGGCATCGGGTATGAACAAAAGGGAGGGTACCGATCTTCTTTTGGACATTGGAACTAACGGTGAAATGGCTCTTGGAGGGGCAGGAGGGCTGGTCTGCTGCTCAACAGCGGCGGGTCCGGCATTTGAAGGTGCTCACCTTTCTTCAGGAGTAGGCAGTATTCCTGGTGCGGTGGATCATCTGGACTGGAAAGACGGGGAAATGACATTTTCCACTATCGACAAAATTCCAGCTACAGGATTCTGTGGTTCCGGGGTGGTTGATCTTGTGGCCTTCCTGGTGGAATCGGGACTGGTTGACGATACTGGCCGTATGGTGGAAAGCCTTTCCGATGTGGAAGGAGATTTCGGAAGTTTAACAGTTGAATCCGGAGAGACAGGTCCTGAGATTGTCTGGCCGGAAGGGCCTGAAACACGTCGCCGTCTGGTATTCACCCAAAAAGATCTCAGGGAGGTGCAGCTTGCCAAGGCTGCGGTAGCTGCCGGACTGGAAACCTTGCTTGGTTTGGCAGAATTGTCGGTTGAGGATGTGGGCACCCTCTGGCTGGCTGGAGGATTTGGAAGTTATATTCGCCCTGAATCAGCGGCAACCATTGGTCTGATTCCTCCGGGGTTTGGTGAGAAAACCCGTTCCCTGGGGAATGCAGCGGCCCGGGGGGCTCTGCTGTGTCTGCTCTCCCGGACAAAACATGCAGAAATTCAGGATATATCCAGTAATGCAAAAACCCTTGAGTTATCAGGGCGACCAGATTTTCAGAATGCGTACGTTGAAGGCATGATGTTTCCTTCTGGGTAGAAATCACTTAAAGTTACAACATGACAAGGGGTATTGAAACAATTGATTGGGTCCAGGCCCGGAGGGCGGCGGAGCAGTACACGCTGGCGACAGGAGTTTTCTGTCATGTCATCGATAAATCTGGTTCTTCAATGTTTCCGGAACATCACGATGCCCCGCCGTCATGCAATCTCTGTTTGAGTTACAGGGATGTTTCAGAAAAAGCGGTTAACTGTCGGCAAGTGCACCCTCGCGGGGGAACCCGGCCCTTCCATTTTTGTGGAGGGTATACTTTCACCTGTCCACTTTCCCTGATCCATTTTTCCAGTCCTCTGATGGAAGAGGGGCAGATGAAAGGGGCCATGGTTACCGGTCCGGTTCTGCTGATATCGCCCGATGAATTTCTTGATGATGAAATGCCCCGGCATATGGAAATGACACCGAAGAAACGTCAAATACTCCCCGAATCCCTGAACACTATCTCCAGAGTGAGCCCTGAGCGTGCCAGGGCTCTGGCCGATCTTCTTTTTTATTCAGCCAGCTGGGTAACAGGACGGGAGGCTCGAATCCTTTCCGACAGTCAATCCCGCTCTTCACAAATGGCCCGAATTTCCGAGAGAATCCAACAACTCAAAGAAGAGGAGGGTAGTGGAACAACATCCTACCCCATAGACAAGGAGAAAGCACTTCTCCGCTCCATCGTCCATGGAGACAAGGCGGAATCTGCAGCCCTGTTAAATGAATTGCTGGGAAGTCTTTACTTTGCAACAGGTTCCGATCTGGATACCATAAAAGTCCGCACCCGGGAATTGGTTGTATTGCTTTCCAGAGCCGCACTGAATGGAGGAGCAGACCCGGAATCGATTTTTGGGTTGAACCTGCGTTCCCACGATGATATCGGTACGTTTCGCAACGTGGATCAACTGAGTCATTGGCTTGGAAGAATGCTTCAGAAATATGTCAGCTACGTTTTTGATGTTCAGGCTGTCAGGCACAGGGATGTCATACTCAAGGCCATGTCCTACATCCGTCGCAATTTTAGCAGAAAGGTGAGCCTGGAAGATGTTGCCGAAGAAGTATTTTTAAGTCCCACATATTTCTCCCGAATTTTCAAAATGGAAGTTGGACAGTCCTTCAAAATTTACCTGAACAACCTGAGAATCGACGATGCGAAAATTTTACTTTCCGAGACCAGTTTTCCTCTGATTGATATCGCTTCCCGGGTGGGTTTTGAAGACCAGAGTTATTTTTCCCGGGTGTTTCGCAACGTTGTCGGGGTTTCTCCGGGGCGGTTTCGCCGGAAAGCTGATGGTCGTTTTGTCTGAATAAATCCCAAACTGCAGGAATAGAGATTGTCATCAAGGGAAACACACTCCCTGGTGTGGAACAGAGCATCGCTCTTCTTTGGAATACAATCACACGGGAGCGGTTATGTACATCTTTTTGGGGAAGTATTCTGTCTCCTACCGTTTTCCCTGCTCGAATGGTTCACCAACTGCCCGAGGTGCCTGGGAAGACTTGGAAAACAGGATTAATGCCAGAAGGGTTACAACGTAGGGGAAGGCCTTCAGGATGAGACCAGGTATCCTTTCCAATGCAGGAACAACCTGAGACACATTGGCAATGGTACTTGCAAAACCAAAGAAAAATGCAGCACCCAGAATACCAAGAGGTTTCCATTGACCAAAAATCAATGCGGCAAGGGCCAGAAAACCCAATCCTGCCACAGATCCGTTGAATTCACCGGAATATGTGACAAGAATAATGGCCCCGCCAAGGCCGGCAAACGCACCGGACAGAATGACGCTGATGTACCTGATCAGTCTGACATTGACACCGGCAGAATCTGCAGCATGTGGATGTTCACCACTGGCCCTCAGACGAAGGCCAAAAGGTGTTTTATATACAAGGTACCAACTCACAAGAAGCAGCAGCAGAACAAGCCAGGTTGTCATGTAGGTCTGAGTGAAAAACAGTTTTCCAATTATTGGTATTTTTGAAAGAACAGGAACGGTGTATCTCTGGAGTCCGCTAATAATATGAATATTGCCGCTTCCAGTGATATAACGTGCAAAATAGAGCGTCAGGGCACCAGCCATCATGTTAATTGCGGTTCCACTGATTACCTGATTGGCATTCAAGTTGATGCTGGCAAAAGCATGAAGTAATGAAAACAATGCTCCTGCCAGGGCCGCAGTAAGTAGCCCAATCCAGACCGCTGAAGATCCAAGCTCGGGAAAAAGTTTGAAAATTGTCAGTGCAGCTGCAAATGATCCAATAATCATCAATCCTTCAAGGCCGATATTTACCACACCGGAACGTTCACATATCAACCCCCCGAGGGAAGTAACAAGCAGGGGGATTGTAAAGGTGATTGCATAGGGAAAAACAAAGGTGAGAAAGTTCCACATATCAGTTTTCCTCCCTTGAAAACGGCGATGAACCCTGAAAAAAATGATTGGTGAAGAACTTTTTTATTTTGTCAAGAAAGCGTTCAATTAAAACACTTGTCGCAGCAAAATATAAAATAATGGCAATAATTGTATCACCGATTTGGGGCGGAATCTGGGTCATTGCATTCATAAAACCTTTGCCTGAATGCAGGATTCCGAAAAAAAGTGCGGCGAAAAATACGCCTCCAGGCGAGTTTGCCCCCAGCAGGGCCACGGCAATACCATCAAAACCCTGAGTGGGAAGAATCCCGATTTGTATATTCACTGCATATCCAGCGTAGAGGGCCATGCCTCCAAGCCCGGCCAATGCTCCGGCAATAGTCATGGAAAGGACGATATTGCGATTCACAGCCATTCCTGCATACTCTGCCGCATACCGGTTGAATCCGGCGGCCTTCAATTCATAACCAAGAACGGTTTTATTGAGAATCATCCATATCAATAAGACGACAAAAACAGCCATCAGAATTCCGAGATTGATAAAAGAATCATGAAACAAGTTGGTAAGCCAGGGTACTCTCAGAGAAGCAATATCCGGGATTCTCATGGATTCAGTTTCCATGAACTCACCCTTGAGATATGCCGGAATGGTGTAATAGGTAACCCAGTAGGCTAACCAGTTCATCATAATTGTGGCAACAACCTCATGAACATTGAACAGAGCCTTCAAGAGCCCCGGAATTATCCCCCAGAGTGCCCCGCCGGCTATTGCTGCAACAATCATCACCAGAAGCAGTAAAGGTTTGGGCAAAACAAGTGTGAGCCCTATCGCTGTCGCACTGAGGCCACCGATGAGAAGCTGGCCCGAAGCCCCGATATTGAACAATCCCGTGTTAAATGCAAAAGCAACAGATAACCCGGTCAGGATGAGCGGTGTCGCAGTGGCAAAAGTATTGCCAATGCGCTCAATATTCATAAGGCCACCACGGAAGAGGTAGTTATATCCTGAAAATGGATTGGAGCCAGTCAGTATCATAAAAATGGCCCCACCAGCCAATCCCATGAACACGGCGATCATGGAGACTGTTAATTTACGGGGTATCAGTGGTGTTCGAGGTAGTTTCAGTTTCATGATTCCGACCTTTGTGTAATTCCAGCCATCATCAGTCCAGCTTCATTTTCATCAATCTCATCAGCGTTCACAACTCCCACCAGTTCTCCATGACTGATAATAGCTATTCGATCGGAGAGATCGAGAATTTCATCAAGCTCCAACGATACCAGAAGAACAGCCTTTCCCGAATTCCGCTGTTCCACGAGCCTTTTATGAATGTATTCAATGGAACCTACATCCAGTCCCCTGGTTGGTTGAACTGCAATCAGAAGATCGGGATTATGACTGATTTCCCGCCCCACTATTGCTTTCTGCTGATTACCACCAGAGAGAGAACGGGCCGATGTGCTGCTGCCCTGTCCCGCTCTGACATCAAAATCCTTAATGATAATCTCGGAATTGATCCGGATTGCATCACGCTTCAGAAAACCATGGTTGCTGAAACGTTTATCTGTATGGTTTTCGATGATAAAGTTATCTTCGAGCGAATAATCAAGCACCAAGCCCCGCTTCTGACGATCTTCGGGAATATGAGACATTCCGCTCTCAATACGTTCTCTGATACCAGCATCCGAGATGTTTTTTCCATTCAGAAATATGTTCCCCGAACTTATTCGAATCAATCCGGTTATCGCTTCAACCAGCTCTGTCTGTCCATTGCCGTCGACTCCGGCAAGTCCAAGAATCTCACCTCCGTAAACATCCAGAGAGAAATTCCTGATACCCTGAACACCCCGCTTGTTGAGTACGTTAAGTGTCTGTATCTCCAGAACTTTGTTTTTCTTCTCGTTTTCTTCCTTGTCAACGGAAAAGGAAACCTCCCGGCCCACCATCATTTTTGCCATTTCCTCGGTAGAAGTATCTGCAACTGTGACGGTTCCAACCAGTCGACCCCGGCGAATGACAGTACAGCGGTCAGCAATGGCTTTAATCTCTTTCAATTTATGTGTGATGAGAATAATGGATTTCCCTTCATTGATCAGGTTTCTCATGATTTTCATGAGCTCCTGTATCTCCTGGGGGGTAAGAACGGCTGTCGGTTCATCAAAAATCAGAACTTCAGCATCACGATAAAGCATTTTGAGAATTTCTACACGCTGCTGCATGCCAACAGACACATTTTCAATTTTCTCTTCCGGATTGACGTTCAATCCATAATGTTCACTGAGTTTTTTGATGCGCCCGGATGCAGATGCCAGATCCATACCCAGGCCTTTGCGCGGTTCCATTCCCAAAACAATATTTTCGGTAATGGTGAAATTATGAACCAGCTTGAAGTGCTGATGCACCATACCGATTCCCATCTCGTTTGCCTGGGCAGGATTGCTGATATGAACTTCTTGCCCTTTTATCAGTATTGTTCCTTTATCCGGACGGTAGAGTCCGAAAAGTATACTCATCAGAGTCGATTTCCCGGCACCATTTTCACCGAGCAGGGCCACAATTTCCCCTCTGCCAAGTACCATTGAAATATCATCATTGGCAACGATTCCCGGAAATTCCTTGCGTATCCCCCTCATTTCCATGACCGGAGTATTTTCCACGTTTTCAAGCTCCTAACAGGCATGTGGGGACGAATCATCACCGTCTCCACATGCTTTTCCGCTGCGATTATTTAATCAAATTCCCTTGTTCTGCAGAAACTGAAATTTCCCCGGATTTAATCATGTTAAAAGTTTTGGCAACATTGTTTTCAACATCAGCATCGAGGTTGGGATTTTTGGGAGGGATGCCAACGCCATTATTGGAAACGTCAAATGTAAGGATTTCACCACCTGGGAATGTACCATTCAACCGGGCTTTTATCATGTCGTAGGCCGCTATATTGATATATTTCATAGCGGAGGTGAGAATGACAGACTGTTTGTCTTTATAGATACCATCGGAGTACTGATCAACATCGACACCAACAATCCACACTTTTTCACCATTTCTGGCACGGGCCTTGGCTTCGTTGATGGCTCCGACACCAACACCACCAGCGGCACAAAAAATCACATTGACGCCCTTGTCGTACATGCCTGCAGCAAGCTGCTGTCCGGCGGCCACATTGTCAAAAGACCCTTGATAAACGACATTTTCGGAGTTCAAAGCAATATTAGTGCCGAGATTCCTGTTTGCATAACTGACACCCTGCTGGAAACCCCAGTTGAATTTTTGGACAGGAGGAATCTCCATTCCACCGATAAATCCCGCTTCACCGGTATTCAGCTGAAGAGCGGTGGCCACACCTGCCAAAAATCCGGATTGCTGTTCTGCAAAAAATATTGAAACGGTGTTGGGATCAACAACAGGATTCCAGTCTCCGGCATGAGGCATGCCATCAATCAGGACAAAATAGGCTTTGGGGTATTTTTTCTGGGCAGCGAATATCGCTGTTTCAAACTTGAATCCCGGAGTTACAATAAATTCGTACCCGGCATCGTACAGGTTTCCAATTTCCTTTATGTAATCAGCTTCTGTGCTTCCCGAAGGTTTCAGGTACTTTTCAGAAATCAGCCCTTCAAAGGAAGCTTTCAGAATTCCCTCCCAGGTGCCTTGATTGAAGGATTTATCATCAATAGTACCCGAGTCGGTAACCATACCAACTTTCATTTTGTCAGGTGATGCCGATTCGGAGTCGCCATTGGCAAATACGAACGACGCTGTCAAGACAACGGTCATGACAAGAATTAAGGTTCTCTTCATTAAAATCTCCTTTTGATTCCATTTGTTATAAAACTATAAACTATGGGCATGTATGCAGGCAATGATAATTATGGAGAATAAGGAAGAACACATCTTTTCAGGTTTATATGAATCGTTCTCCTTCACCACAGGAGTCTTTTCCAAAAGCCTGTTGAATGCTTGCCGATAAATCCGAAAAACTCTCCCGGATACCCAACGATGCCTTTTGGGCAGATAACATATCAGAACCTGTTACCTGAAAAAGAACCGGTACATATTCACGGGTATGGTCGGTACCCGGAAAGGTGGGATCACAGCCATGATCTCCGGTAACTGCCAATATGTCGCCCTCGTTCAGAATTTCTTCCAGGTCAGTCAATACCGAATCGATAACGGCTACGGCGTCATGATACCCTTGGGGGTTTCTCCGGTGTCCATAAATCATATCCGTATCCACAAGATTGACAAAGACAAATTGATCTCCACCAGGCTGTTCCCTGGCTATTGCCAGGGTTCTCTTGATACAGGCGTCATTACCGGCATCATGAAAGGATACATCAATACCCTGTTCGTTGAATATCGAACCAATTTTCCCTACTGCAACAGTTTCAATACCACCGTCCTGGAGGAAATCCAGCAACATTTTCCCCGGAAGTTTGATCGACCAGTCATGCCGATTTTTCGTCCGGACAAATTCTCCGGATTTTCCCGTAAATGGTCTGGCTATCACCCGGCCAATGTTATAGGGATTGCAGATTTTCCTGGCCGTTTCACAAAGATGGTACAACTCTTCCAGTGGGTAGATATTGTGATGTGCCGCTATCTGAAATACGGAGTCTGCCGAAGTATAACAGATGGGTTTTCTGCTTTTGAGATGTGCCTCACCCAGTTCTTCAATAATGGCAGTACCTGAGGCCGCTTTGTTTCCCAGAATTCCCGGCACACCTGTTTTTGCGATAAAATTCGCAATCAATTCTTCCGGGAAAGAGGGGTATTCTCCGGGGAATACCGGGAAAGGCTTCTCCAGAACAATGCCGGCCATTTCCCAATGCCCTGTTGTCGTATCTTTCCCGGGGGACTTTTCACGCATGGCACCGAACATTGCCGTTGTTTGATTGGCTGGTGGACAACCGGGAATGATTTCTCCCGTCATCTCTGCTGCATTTCCCAGGCCCATCTTCTGCAACCTGGGCCATTCAACCCCACCAACCGCTTTCCCGATTCCGACTGCGGTATTTGAGCCGACATCTCCATAAGCGGATGCATCCGGCAGGGCACCAATGCCAAAGCTGTCAATTACCAATAGAAATACTCTCACATCCAATACTCCTGAAAAAACCATTTTCAACAAAAAACATATAACAGTGCGCCTGCGTTTCCTGTTATTCCAGGGAAACAATCCGTCGATTGTCTTCCAGTCTGCGGCTTGTATATTCCCTGTCAAGATCCAGCTCAGCAACAAGTTTTTTAATCAGATCCCGGCTTACAAGGTTGTGTTCCACAAACAGGTAAAGGAGTGCTTTCTCGGCGAGTGCCGGTACCATGAGGGAATTCATGCAGACTGGCTGGGGATCGTTGATGTTCATATGATTTTCTTTCAAAGAGGAATACAGGGCAGATTTCCGGAGGTTGTCTTTCAGCTGAAACAATTCCTGACGCAGTGGTTCCGGGTTACCTCTGGCGGCCATTTCCCCGAGGGGTTTTAACGTAAAAAACGTGTATTCCTTGCCCGGCAGGTAGTGATGATGATCGCATCGTGTACAGTAGTTCGGTTCAAAAGGATCCTTTTTGTCCCTGTCGCCACCAATAACAATGAGAGGGTCGAAATAAAGGGCCGGACATTCGCGATCACCCACCGTGTAATATCGGTAGGTGTACAGGGAGTCGGTCAGACAGTCCGGATGCTCACAATAAGCCGTTAATGTAATAACATCAGTGGAGGTTTCCAGGAGCAATCTGGCCGTTGAATTGAATATTTCCCGCCGGAAATTAAGAACGAGTGTCGGATAAACAAACATCAATCCCCGGCGTTCGGATTCCCGTGCCGTCACATAGGCGAGTCTTTCATCGTAAAAAGAAGCTTCATCAATAATCCATGTTCCATGTCGGGGATGATTCTCAAGAACTTTTTCAAGATCGAACGAATTGCTGATCCGGTCCATTCCATTGCCACAACGTTCGTACCCTCCACGGTAGGCCAGAGCGTCATCAGGGTATTCCTGGAAACGTTCGGCATCAAGTTGATTGCGAACAAAGAAAACCTTTCGCCGATCTGCTTCGGCCGTTGTCGTGTTATTGGCAATATCTGTCGATTTCCGCATGGCAATAAGGGCATCGCGCCAGATACCGGCAGAAAATTCAGTTTTCCCGGAGCCCATGGGCCCTATAACAAGTATGCGCCGTTTTGACCGGGTAAAATCAAAATGATTCCTGGACCCATGAATACGGATATCGGGGAATCCGAGACTTTTCAAAAAATCACCGGTTTCTCCGGTGATCGGTCCCCCGTTCACGACGTTTTTCCTGCAGGGGAAATGGAATCTTTCAGTCTGAACCTGATATCACTGCTGAGTGACAAAACAATCCTGCTTGCCAAAAATATCATCATTGTCATTCCTGCCATGTGTTTTGTCCCTTTGTCCAAAAGTTTCCCTGCCAGTTCCCGGTTCTCATCGGCTGAATCCGTTATACAACACACCTGAAACCAATCCGGCCTTTCACGATTGTACACATTCCCCCGGATTGCATGCGTCATTCAGTCGTGACTGCAAGCATAGTTCAGAATGCTTTTCAAGGGAACAGAAAATCATTTCTTCACCAGTGAGGATACCGGATTTTCCGCATGGCACAACCCTGCACAGACAATGAAGATGCATGCCTCCATCACGGCGGGAAAGTTGAAAATTCTGTTTGACAACGTCGATGTTCCCCGGCATCCTTCCGGGAAAAATCTGCACCTGAATCAATTCACCTTTTATCACGTGATTTCTGTCAATGAAAACCAGTCGGGTCAATGTTCTGCCATGCTGAAGGAGAGCCTGAATTCATTCCAGGCATCAGAAGCATTCCCTGTTTGCTTTTTGTTTTCAGTCTGCTATACCCCTCCTGCGTTGAATGAAAATGATCCCTGCCAGAACCCCTTTCCCCCGGTGTTCCTGTGCAACATCATTTTCTTTCTGTATCTCCCGGGGAAAATGAATGCCTCTGTTAATAACTCGTTCACAGTACGCCGATTTGATGATTAGGAGTAAGATGTTCATGAACAAAATATTACTGATTATATCAGTTTTTTCTTTATTAACGGTTTCTCTCTGGGCCGAGGGGCAAAAGGATACAGAATCTCCAAAAGAAGAGATTGGCATACGCGATATGGCCGCCTCTGGAAACGCCCAGGGGATCAATCATTTACTGAAACTGGACATCAACCTTGATGAAACGGACACAGAAGGGCAAACAGCTCTTCATCTTGCTTCAGCCACAGGTAATACAGAAATAGTTTCCATACTGCTTGTTCGCGGCGCGACAATAGATTCAAAGAACCACAGGGGCGAAACTCCGTTAATCCTTGCCGTCGGCAAGGGAGATGTTGAGACTGCCGAGGTGCTTGCATCCGCTGGTGCCGATATTTCACTCAAGGACAATGCCGGGAATTCCCCTGTCTCTTTGGGTCTGCAGGCTGGAGTGGCAATGACAAGGGCTCTGCTCAACACCGGAAACGTCAATCTCCCGGTCATTGATCATGCTCCCATACTGCATCATGCAGCACGATCTGGTTTGGTTGAATTGCTTCCGGTTATCGTTTCAGAGGGTGCCGATGTTAATCTTCCGGATTCAGATGGTCGCATCGCTCTTGATGCGGCTTTAAGAGTACCTGTCAGATTGAAACAGATTGAATGTGCGGCATTTCTGCTGGAACATGGATCTTTACAGCCCCAGGATGACAACTGGCAGTATATTGTTGAACCTCTCAGGACTGGAAATCTTGAAATGACATTTAATTCCGGTTTGACTCCCTTGCATCTGGCTTCGGAAAGGGGACAGGAAGGAATGACTCACTATCTGTTGTCGAACAGTGTCGATATCGACCTGAGGGACCAATCCGGAAGTACGGCACTCCATATGGCGGTTCGTAAGGGATATCGAACCATAGCCACCTTGCTTCTGGACGCCGGATCCGATGTGAATATCAGGGATTACAACGGGAATGCTCCCATTCACGAATCACTCACGGCAAACGATCATTTCACCATGGCTGCAATGCTTCTGGACAGAGGCGCTGATCCAAATCTGAAAAACGGCTCCGGTAGCACTCCCCTGCACATGACTGTACTGCTGGAAACGGATACTTCAGGTGTTGATCTTCTGATGAACCGGGGGAGTGTAATCGACCCTCGTGACCGTGCGGGTAATACTCCTCTGATGCTGGCTGTCAAGGCGGGCAACAGGAATTTCTCCCGGTTGTTCCTCTCTAAAGGAGCAGATATTTTTGCAAAAAACAACAGTGGAGAAACTCCAGCGGAAGGTGTTTTGAAGAAAGGAACCGAAATGAGTCAATGGTTTTTTACCGATAACCACCTGAATCAGACAGACAATGAGGGCCGAAGCATTCTTCATCTTGCGGTGGCAATGGATGTTGCACCAGAGACAGTGCAATTCCTCCTCAAGGCAGGTTCTCTTCCAAATCTCAGAGATTCCAGTGGAAAAACAGCACTTCATTATACCGTTGAGCAGGATAATATTCCTCTTTCAGCGATATTGATGAACAATAAAGCTGATCCATACCTGGAAAACAATAACGGGATGACTCCGCTGATCAGTGCGTTTAATCAGGGTTCGGACTTCACGATTGCATTTCTTGGCAACCGGATTGACATGGTAGATCCCTGGGGCAATCCTCCCTTGTTTCATGCAGTGCATTGGAAGTACCCGCTTATTGTCAAGGCTCTGCTTAAAGGAGGGGCCACGGTAAACCACAGGAATCTCCAGGGCAGTACAGCACTTCATGAGGCTGTTCAGATTAATTCAGCAGAGATTGCATCACTCCTTCTCCGGGCAGGTGCGGATCCAGAGACCGCGGACAATGCAGGGCATACGCCTCTTCATAAGGCAGTGGTTGATAATCGATCCTTCGAGATATTGAGCCTTCTGCACACGCATGCTGTCCGGCTTGATACTGTGGATCATGCGGGACAATCAGCCTTGCATCTGGCAGCATTTTCGGGCAATGACGAAATTACAGCATGGCTTCTTGAATCCGGTGCTTCGATCGATATCCAGGATAACAAGGGACAAACCTCATTATTTTCCGCAGTGGAAGCCGGCCACATATCCACGGTGAGGTTTCTCCTGAAAAAGGGGGCCAGTTTGCACATGAGGAACAAAAACGGACGAACAGTCCTGCACCTGGCCGTCGTTCATAAAAATCCTGCAATATCAAAATTACTGATTCGTTCCGGCAGCGATATTTATGCAGGTGATGCAATGGAAATAACACCCTTTCAGCTGGCTCTTGAAGCCGGTTTGGACTTTATCTCTCAATTCATGGACAAAAAACTGGCAGGACATCAGGATAATAAGGGAAACACGGCTCTTCATCTGGCTGTTCTGGCTGAAACGGACAAAAGTATTCTTGATGTATTGCTGGAGATGGGAGCTGACAGGATGTCACGCAACGCATCGGGGAAAACCCCATTCGATCTGGCTCTGGAAATGAACAATGAAGAGCTGGCGTCCTGGGTCAAGTAAGAATATCGTTCATAAACGATGCAAGAACACGGAGCACATTGGTGTTATGCCCGCCCTCCGGAATGATGATATCGGCAAACTCTTTGGTGGGTTCTATAAACATGTAATGCCCCGGACGAACCACTTCCAGGTATTGTTTGACCACAGATTCCATTGTTCGTCCCCTGTCCGTGACATCGCGCTCTAGGCGACGTATGAATCGGATATCATCAGGTGTATCAACAAAAATCTTGAGATCCATCATAGTCCTGATTTCCTGTTCAAAAAACACCATGATGCCTTCAACGATAACAACACGACTTGGCTGAACATCTGTCACCTCTTTTGCTCTCTGATGATGAATAAAATCGTAGGTGGGCATTTGAATGGCTCTGCCTCGTTTCAACATGCTCAGATGTTCCAGTAATAATGTGGTATCAAAGGCATCGGGGTGATCAAAATTGAAATCGGTGATATTCTGATTAGAGATGTTTTCAGCACTTTTATAATAATTATCCTGGGGAATGAACACAAAATCAGATACCCTTTCAGCAATTCTTTCAATAATCGTTGTTTTTCCTGACCCGGAACCACCAGAGATACCGATCAGACGAACATTCTCACTCATAATTCCACCTCCTGGCCCATCTGTTCCAGTTTTATGTTTATATTTTCCAATTTTTTCCGGAGATTGGAAATACTTTTTTCCAGCTTTCTTTTTTGATTTTCCAGAAGACTGACAGAAGTTTCAGGACCAGATCCGGAGACTGTGATCTGTTGTTTCACCTGAGGAGGTGTTTTTCCTTCATTGAAGAGTTCCACAGCTCTGGCTCTTTCCCGGGGATCGTTTATTGATGCAACAAGCTTCATGTTTTCATATCCCAGGGATCCATCCACGTCCAACGCATGCACTTTTATCATATTTCCGGCGAATCCACGAGTCATGCCCAGGATTCTTTCTGTATAATCTTCAAAAACAGCGTGTTTCCTTCGGCATAAATCCAGAGCTTCAAGAAGGAGTTTGCCGAATTCTTTCATCAGGTGTCCATTTTTCTCGAGATACTCTTTCCGGATGCGTCTGGTTAGTGACTGAAAGTCCTTGTCTCTCTCAAAAAGATTCCGATAGATACCACGGTTTTCAGCTTCGGAAAGGAGACTGTGAAACAGATCCCAAAATCTGTTTGTATGAGATCTCCTGCTCACTTCATGAGGGTATTGGCTGAAATGAACATGATGGGCAAATTCATGAATTGCCGTGTAAAGAAGGGTATTATCATCCTGAAAGTTCCTGTTATGAATTAATATTTCACAGTTTTCCGGCTTGTAAAGCCCATTGACCCTTTTGCTCTTTTTACCGGTAAATATCACCGAAAAATCAGGAATACTGCTTTTTAGTGACAATAGTATTTTTTTCACGTCTGCCTGATTCATTATACCTCATCGTTGTATTTGTTTCTGACAGATTACTCCCGGAAATGAAACTGTCAAGGGAACTTGTTGAATTTAAAAAAATCTCTCATATGCCACTGCCTTCTCACCGTTGAATCAATCCGTAAAGGCATTTCCAAAAGCATTGTTCCACCTTTGTACCATCTAATGGAACCCGCCCTGTCACCAGCCTGTAGCGGTGCAATGAGTACCTTGGGGATATCAACAGGGATGCTGAACGGTGTGGAATCTGAATGTTTCAGAGTGAGAGAGTCAACCGTTCTCAAATCTTCGTCGGAAACTCTCAAGCCAACAGATTGCTTACTCCCGTGTCGGACAGGTACAATCAATGTTTCAACAGCAGCAGGTTTCCAGCTGTAGTAATTATTGAAGGCCCATTCCAGCAGTTTTTCAGCATCATTGGCCCTTTGATTCAGAGACTGGATATAATCCGGTGTTTTTAGACCCATCACCAGCGCTACAAACCTTGTCCCTTCCCTTTTTGCAGTTGCAATAAAATGAAATCCAGCGGAAGGAATCGTCCCTGTTTTCAATCCATCAACACCGGCAACTCGTCCGAGAAGCAGATTCGTGTTTTTTTTCGGGGATTCATTGGCAATGCGATCCCGATCCTGATAAATCATCATGGGCAATGCGTGTAATTTTGCAAGCACACCGGGATGATGCTTCAAATAATAAAGAGCCAGGAGCATTTGATCCTTTCCTGTCGTCACCGAACGGGAAGACCATCCATCGGAGTCTGTATAGGTGGTGTGAGACATGTCAATGTCTGCTGCAGTACGGTTCATCCTTGCGATAAAATCTTCTTCACTGCCGTTCGATAGTAATGCCAGGGTTCGGGCTGCATCATTTGCCGAAATCATTGCTACAGCCCTTTGCAGTGTAAGCAGTGTTGATTCATCTCCGCGCGACAAACCCAGAACTGAAGAACCTGGACGCATGGAAATGGCTTCACCGCCTTTCGGAACTGGATAAATGCACGAATAGGACAGACGACCGGATTTCACATCCATCAAGGAAAGATTGAGTGTCATGATTTTGGCCAAAGAGGCTGGAGAAATTTGGATATCACCTCCCTGCTCCCGGAGTATATTCCCGTTGGATGCATCTGCAACCATGTAAATGGGTGCCACAATCTCATCGGAATATGAGTCAATGACGGCAATACTCATCAATGCAAAAAGAATGATTCCATAATTTTTTTTCACGTCTGTTTTCAGAATTCCCCACACTCCGGAAGAAGATTTATACGGTCTGGAACTGGTCTTTTCTACCCGGAGGTGTTGTACAGGGCCGGACAGAAAATAAATGTTACCATTCCTTGTTACCGATCTGACAAGGGCGTAGACTGCCTGCTGCTCCCACAGACTGCACACCCCGGACATACATGCTTGATCCTCTCCATACAGTATACGGTCATTCCCGGTTTCGGCATTAGAATCTGATTTTCCCACCATGATATTTTTCGATTCACGATGCCATAATCACAAGACTCCTGGATCTGAAACTTCCCGCAGATGTTTTCCCGGCGATACAATGCACACAAAATGATGATCAGCAATAGAACATCCACCCAATCATGGAGGAATGCCAGACGTGAAGATCGTGTTGTACGGCGAGGGAGATACCAGATTTTTTAGTTGCAATCCGCAGGTGGCGTCATTCATGTATGGACGATGGGATATAAAAGTGGCCTGTAAAAAAACTCATATGGATTCTATATTGACAAAAATGGTGGAAATGTAAATAATCCGAATGAAATATATGGCTGGTGAAAATCAGTGGATACAGGAGAATCGATGACTGCAGGAATCATTTCTGTCGGATCTTACATTCCACCCCGACGGGTGAGTAATGAAGAACTCTCAAAAACAGTAGATACATCAGATGAATGGATACACTCTCATACAGGGATACGTAGCCGACATCTCGCCTCGGAAGAAGAAACCTGCTCCTATATGGCCACTGAGGCGGCCAGGGATGCACTAAGAAAATCCAGACTCAACAAGGAAGATATAGACTTTATCATTGTTGCGACAATTACTCCGGATTTTCGGGACTTCCCGGCGACGGCCAATCTGGTTCAACGGAATCTTGAGATTGGAAATATTGGATCTTTCGATATCAAGGCCGCTTGTACCGGTTTTGCCTACGGCCTGGCACTGGCCCGGGGCTTGATACTCGGAGACACCGCAAAAAATGTCCTGGTTATCGGAGCAGAAAAGCTCTCAACGATTACAAACTGGAATGACAGGGGAACTGCGGTTCTCTTCGGAGACGGGGCCGGAGCAGTGGTGATGAGTCCCATGAGCGAAGGGCATGGACTGATTGACAGTGTTCTTCGTTCCGATGGATCGGGATTTGATGCACTTTATATGCCTGCAGGGGGATCCGCAACGCCTTTCATTTCGGGACAAACTCCTGATGAAGATCTCTATCTCAGAATGGACGGACAAAGGGTGTACAACTTTGCGGTGAAGGTGAATGTTGATATTGTCAGGGAGTTGATGGATCGCAATGGTTTGAGGCCCGTCGACATTGATTACATTGTTCCTCATCAGGCCAATTACAGAATCATTCTGGCAGCTTCCAAAAGATCCAAAATCCCTCTGAAAAAGTACTATTTGAATATGGAAGAGTATGCCAATACCTCCTCTGCTTCCATTCCTCTGGCTCTGGCTGAAATGGATCGTAAGGGACTGCTTGAAAAAGGTATGAAAATTCTCACCGTCGGTTTTGGTGGCGGACTTACTTATGGAGGAAATTACATCGTATGGTAGTCTTTTTGTTTCCCGGACAGGGCAGTCAGTTTCCTGGTATGGCCAAAGATCTTTACGAAAAATATGAAGAGGTGAAAGCTCTTTTCAAAACGGCTGATGATGCCTGTGACAGAGATATGAAAGCCCTCCTTTTTGATGGAAGCGTGGACGACTTGAAAGCCACTGAGAATGCTCAGCCTGCAATTGTTCTTGCGAGTCTTGCGGCCCGTGAGGCTTTGCGTGTCGAAGGCTTTAAATCGGCAGGTGCAGCGGGACACAGCCTTGGTGAGTATTCAGCCATGGTGGACGCAGGTGTGCTGACGGCAGAGGATGCTTTGAGAGCTGTATCGGCCCGGGGTGCATTAATGGCTGCAGCCGGAGCTGAAATAAGTGCAGAGAAAGGTGAAATTGGAATGGCAGCAGTAATCGGGATTGGCCCTGAAGCGGTCCGAAAGGCTCTTGAAGGACAGAAGGATGTCTGGAGTGCCAACGAGAATGGACCGGCACAGGTGGCTATCGGCGGAACAAAAGCCGGTATGGATGATGCGGCTCAGGCTTTGAAATCTGCAGGTGCCCGCCGCATTATTCCGTTGAAAGTTTCCTGCCCGTTTCACACACCCCTGATGGAAGGTCCTGGAGAGTCGATGAAATCTGTTCTGGCGAATTTTACGTTCTCTGACCCGGTAAAATCAGTCTGGTCCAATGTAAGTGCAAAGGTGGTAAAAAGCGGAGATGAGGCCTGTTCCCTGCTCGTGGATCAAGTAACGCATCCTGTTCGCTGGATGGATCTGATGACTTCCATTGCCGCAATGTCGCCATCGGCGTTGTATGAAGCAGGCCCGGGTAAGGTTCTCACCGGACTGTGGAGCAAATCAGGACTGAATGGAACATGCTTCCTTGCGGCTACCGTCGGGGATCTTGATATACTAAAAGAAAATAAGTAGGAGTCAAAAATCATGCTTCTTGAAGGAAAGAAGGTTCTTGTTACTGGCGGTGCCCAAGGTATCGGCAAAGAAATTATAATGAAATGCTTGCGAGAGGGTGCTTCGGTACATTACTGCGATTTGAACGAGGGTCCTCATAAGGATGAGATGGACAATGCGGCCATAAAGGGTGCTTCCGTTACTTTTCATTCGGCCAATATAACCGATGAGGATCAGGTGAAATCCCTGATCAAGGATGTTACGGCAGATGGCACGCTCGATGTTCTGGTGAATAACGCCGGGATTACACGGGACGGTATGGTGTTTCGTATGTCTCTGGACCAATGGGAGCAGGTTATCAAGGTGAATCTCACCGGTGCTTTTCTGGTGGCCCGGGAAGTTTCTTCCTTTATGGCTCTCAAGCAAAAATCAGGGAGTATTATTAATATGGCCTCAGTCGTGGGGCAGATGGGTAACGCTGGTCAGACCAACTATGCGGCATCCAAGGCCGGACTGATTGGTTTTACCAAAAGTCTGGCCAGGGAAACTGCCGGGCGGAATGTCAGGGTGAATGCCGTAGCGCCTGGATTCATTTCCACGGCCATGACGGATAAACTCAGTGATAGCGTGAAATCTGATTATATCAGGGCAATTCCTCTGGGACGCATGGGTGATGCTGCGGATGTTGCCTATGCGGTTCTTTATCTTGCATGTGATCTGTCTTCCTATATCACTGGTCAGGTGATTCGGGTAGACGGTGGGTTGGTGATGTGATGGAACGAAGAAAAGTTGTTGTTACCGGTCTGGGAACGGTTAATTCCCTGGGTCATGATATTACGAACACTTGGGAGGCCGTCAAATCCGGAAAAAGCGGTGTCGCTGCGATTACAGCCTTCGATACGGCGGATTTTGCCTGTAAAATTGCAGGTGAAGTCAAAAACTTCGACCCCTCGATCTGGATGGATCGGAAAGAAGCCAGAAAACTGGCCCGGTTTACCCAGTTTGCCATGGCTGGTTCGGTTCAGGCAATGGAAGATTCCGGTCTGGATAAGGGAGGTGCCGATCCTGAACGGATGGGTGTCGTTCTCGGAAACGGAATTGGAGGGTATGAGGTAACCGAAGAGGGTATACGTCAATTGGCACTCAAAGGTCCCCGGGGAGTGGCACCCATGACGATCCCCAAGATGATTATTAATGAGGGCCCGGCTAATGTTGCTATCAAATATGGTTTACTTGGTCCATGTTACGCCGTTGTTACAGCCTGTACATCGGCTACCGATGCAATGGGTTCTGTCTTGAATGCCATCCGGTACGGACAAATGGATGTGGCGGTAACAGGTGGCATGGAAGCGGCCATTACACCTTTTGGCATCGCCGGATTCATCAAGCTGACAGCCTTATCCACTCAATACAATGACAATCCGGCCATTGCCAGCAGACCTTTTGATAAGGATAGAGATGGTTTTATTATGGGGGAAGGTGCTGGAATCCTTATCTTTGAAGAACTTTCCCATGCTCTGCAACGAGGAGCAAAAATTTACGCTGAGGTAGCTGGCTACGGTATGAGCTGTGATGCCTACCACCTTACCAGCCCGGATGTGGAAGGAAACGGCCCTGCACGATCCATGAAATGGGCTCTTCAGGATGCGGGGATGGACCCTTCAGAGATTGATTATTTCAACGCTCACGGTACTTCAACTCCGACAAACGACCCTCTGGAAACGATTGCAATCAAAAAGGCCTTTGGCGATCATGCCTTCAAAATGCCTATATCTTCCACGAAATCCATGACAGCCCATATGGTTGGAGGAGCTGGAGGGATGGAGGCCATTATCAGCTTGATGGCTCTGAAGGACGGATTTCTTCCGCCCACCATCAATCTGGATCATCCTGATGAACGTTGCGATCTGGATTATATCTCCAATGTTGGGCGTAAAGCGGATATTCGTGCTGTTATGTCGGATAATCTTGGCTTTGGCGGGCATAACGGTTCACTGATTTTCAAAAAATTTGAGGAGTAATACAATGGCGTATAAAGATGTAAAAGAATTACTCCCCCACCGCAAACCGTTTCTTTTTGTTGACAAGCTCCACCAGGTGAGTGACTCAAAAATTGTGGGAACCCGTAAGTATACGGATGATGATTTCTTCTTCAAGGGACATTTTCCAGGATATCCGGTTGTGCCCGGAGTTATCCTTGTGGAGTCCATGGCCCAGTGTGGCGGTGCCGGAGTGGCCCAATCAGGGATACTCGGTGACAAACTCTTTTTTCTGGCGACCATCGACAAGGTAAAATTCCGGCGACAGGTAATTCCCGGAGATGAAGTACGTTTTGAAATTGAAAACGTCCGGGTGGATTCCCGGGGAATTCGTCAGACTGGAAAAGCCTATGTCGGCGATGAAGTGGTTGCAGAAGCCTCCTGGCTCTGTCTCATGGGCGAAAGGGAAGGTTAGAATCTGGAATCAGCATGCCGAAGATTATTGATCATCAACAGCGTAAAAATGCTATTCTTCGGCAGGCTCTCGTTCTTTTTGCCCAAAGAGGGTATCATAATACCAGTCTTTCCCAGCTGGCCGGGTCCTGCGGGATTTCCCGACCGACGCTTTATCTTTATTTCCGGGGCAAGGAAGAAATTTTCATCTATGCACTGAAATACTATACCGACGAAATGTTTGCAGATTACCGGTCCGAGGTTGAAAAATCAGGCCCGGTACTGCCTCAAATCCGCAAAATTGTAACGGACATCATTTTAAGGAGCTGGCATAGCCGGGATTTTATTACCAGCCTGGGAGATTTTATCTTCCAGAAGCATCAGGAAAACCGGATTTTTCCTGCAACCATTCGTCGCCGGACCGTAAAACTCGATCACCTTCTCCGGCGCATGCTTCGGGAAGGTGTCAATGCGGGCGAAATTGTTCAAATTTCGATAGAAGCAACGACGATGCAAATACTTGATCTCATTCAGGCATATCTTTTTAAACTGGCGATCCTGAACACAGCCGATCCTCAGCAGACAGTATTCGTTATCGAAGCCTTTCTTAATGGTCTGGCTCATTGAATCAGAACGTATAACAGTTCAACTCACCCGGTATATGGGATATACTTGTTCGTATTATGACAGAAGATATTCATGCTGATATTGAAGTTGCCTCCGGACGAACCCCTGGGGATTTGGCTCTGAGGAATGGCCGGTTTCTTGATGTGTTTACTGGTGAACTGATTGGCGGGGATATGGCGATCCGTCATGGGAGGGTTATTGCTATTGGGCCTGCGGGAGCCTACCGGGGGATTGTTGAACAGGATTTGAAAAACAGAATAGTCGTTCCGGGACTCATCGATTCACATGTACACATCGAAAGCTCGATGCACGGTCCTGCGGGTTTTGCCAAAATAACTGTACCCAGGGGCACAACGACAGTGATTGCCGATCCTCATGAGATTGCCAATGTACGGGGAATAGAGGGTATCCGATGGATGCTGAACGCATCGGAAAATGTTCCTCAATCTGTATTTATCATGCTTCCTTCATGTGTTCCGGCCACTCCTTTTGAAGATGCCGGAGCTGTTCTGAATGCGTCGGACCTGGCTGAACTTATCGATCACCCCAGGGTATTGGGACTGGGTGAGGCCATGGACTATCCCGGTGTTGCAGCGGCCCGGTTTGAAATTATTGAAAAAATCGCTCTTGCCCGAAGAATTGGAAAAAGGGTGGACGGTCATAGTCCGGCCATGACTGGCAAGAAGTTGGCTGCCTATGCTGTGGCAGGCATTGGAACAGATCATGAGTGCCGTAATGTGAAAGAGATGAAAGAGCGGCTTCGGATGGGTATGCGAGTTCTTATTCGGGAGGGTACGGCAGCCCGGGATTTATCTGCGCTGATTAAAGGGGTTGATTCTTCTCTGGCTCGGCGCTGTGCTTTTTGTACGGATGACAAACAACCCGGGGATATTCTTTCTGAGGGACATATTGATTTCAATATCAGACAGGCCATACGCCTGGGACTGAACCCGGTTGAAGCTGTGCGCCTGGCGAGTTTGAATGGTGCCGAGGCCTTCGGACTCGAAGACCGGGGAGCCCTCTCTCCAGGACGTCGGGCCGATATGGCCGTACTTGAAGGAGAACTTGCTGATTTTACCGTAGCATCGGTTTACCTCGGGGGAACGCTGGTAGCAGAAGGTGGAAAATTGCTCGAATCCACGACTCATGTTGATGATCACACTGTAAGAGATACGATACGTTTGGCACCCTTGGGCCATCACGATCTTGAATTGAAATTGAAATCGGCGAAAGCCCGGGTGATAACCCTGAACTCCGGCACTCTGGTAACGGAAGAATCCATTCTTCAGGTATCTCGTGACAGTCAAAACCATTTCCTTCCCGATTCAGGTCGAGACTTGTTAAAGTTGGTAGTGGTGGAAAGGCACAGGGGAACGGGTCGAACCGGACTGGCGATTTTGAAAGGATACAGCCTGAGAAAAGGAGCCATTGCAAGCAGCATTGCCCATGATTCCCATAATCTGATTGCGGTGGGAGATGAGGACGCAGCCATACTATCTGCACTGAAAATACTTGCCGCCAGCGGGGGCGGTATTTCCCTGACCAGTGCGGGAGGTGAGATTCTCGGGGCTCTTCCTCTTCCCCTGGGAGGTCTGATGACCGATGAAGATCCGGTGCAGACAGCTTCCCGACTGGAGGAATTAATTTACATTGCCCATGAAAAACTTGGAGTCCGGAAGGATCTGGATCCCTTCATGCCGTTAAGTTTTTTGGCCCTTCCCGTCATTCCCGATTTGAAAATCACTGCTCGAGGACTTTTCGATGTCAAGAAGTTTGAATTTGTTGAAGTGGATGCAGAGTCGTGTCAATAAGACTGTTCCATTTTACATAGGCGCATATTTCGGGATAAACGTCTAAAACGTTATGGTATAATAAAATAATAGTTTTCAGACATAGTATACCTATGCATTTCACATGAAAAATCTGATACTCTCTCAAGCCATTTTTCCATGTTAAATATATATGTATTATTGATATATTCCATTTGGCATAGTTTTTGCTTCTATTCTGTATAGCTTTCAGAAGGAGTGGAGAAACGTCAAAGTCGCAGAATAGCGGGAATGCCATCAGTATCACCCTTGAAAAGATTGAAAATCTGAATCTTTCCCTCAAACTTCCCGATATTGAGGGAGCAATCATAATCGAAATTTCCGGATTTATTGACACATTCAACTCAGACTTTTTTCACAATCAGCTTTCCAGGGTTATTGATGCCGAATACAGGCATATTATTCTGGATGTGTCAGCAACTATTTTCATGTCCGGTACGAGCATTGGTGCCTTTACTGCACTGTGGAAAAAAATCAAGGGCAAAGACGGCACTCTCATCGTACTCGGTATGCCTCCCAAAATATACGAGGTATTTCACCTGCTCGGTTTTACGTCATTTTTTCATTTTTGCAATACGCTGGATGCGGCTCTGGACATACTGAACAGTTTACCACCACCGGGGTAAACAATTCCCGCCTCTCACCATAAATCAAGCTCCTCCATGCCCGGGCGTATGCAGTGTTTTTCATGTCGGGTATTTCTGATGATTGATTGTTCGGGCAACGAAAAAACTGAGTGGATTTTATCCCGATACCATGTAATTTTTTTCCATTGAATTGAACAAAAATCCATTTCCCTGTTTTTTGGGAATATGCTTTTTTGATCGATTGATTTTATTTCTCATGACAGGTAGTTGTTTCCCGAAAGGATATACCCTTTTTCCTGAACACATCGAGAAGCATGACTTCCCATAGTGCGCAAAATACAAGGTTTGACAATGCTGACACTACGTTCTGAATGTCTGACCTGAATCTTGTTTCTTTCCTCAGTAATTAATTGGAAGTAACGAAACAGCATAAACACCTTCGGTATCACAAGTGCTCCAGCACGCTGATAAGCGTTTGTTTATCTCGGCAACATGCGTACGCATGTGATGGCAATATCAATCGGTAGCCGTAACCGGAATAAAACGATGCTTGATGTGTGTTTCAGGAATCCTCAGAGGCGGAGCGACACCGTAAAACAAGTACCGGAACAGCATGTTGTTTATCTGAATTCTTCGGCTGATACTTCCTGCTTCCTTTACGTAATGATTGAAACAGCACCGGTTCTGGATAAAGCGGAATATGAATTCATGCCACCGTGGAACTGTGCCCGGAAGGCTGTACACAAATTCGGCTTTGGCAGCCGGAGAAATTGGTGGTTACCAATATACGCAGCGTATGATTCAGTTCAGTGAGAGATTGAAATGGTATGTACAGGATGATTTCAGGAGAGACACAGATTATCTGGTACTCTCGTGCTCACCATACGCCAACATCCCCCATGCAAACCCATCTTCCTGACAGAATGCGGTGTCCCTTGCGTCTCAGGCCTTGAGGACTCCCTGATTATACTAACGTTCTCCCCTCACATAAGGTTCGCCAAGCGTTTTCGGAGCGTTCATCTTTCGTTTCCCGGAGGAAGAGAGACCGTAAAGGAAGAGAACCAGAAGGGTGGCACCATAGGGTAACATCGAGAGAAGGTTTGGAGAGATTCCCAGAGGTTGGAGCATGTATTGCAGAACAAAAATTCCACCAAAAAGGTATGCTCCAAGGAAAGCACCTCCGGGTTGCCAGAGGGCGAAGATGGTCAAGGCAATGGCAATCCATCCCCTGCCTGCAGTAATGCCTTCATTCCAGGATCCGCTGTATGCTGTTGACAGATAGGCACCAGCCATACCTGCCAAGCCCCCCCCCGCAATCACGGCAGAGTATTTTACCCGATTCACATTGATACCCTGGGATTCTGCAGCTTTCGGGTTTTCTCCTACCGAACGCAACGTAATACCGGTACCAGTATGTTTGAGAAAAAACCAGATTACAATACCGATAAAAACCGAAAGATAGACGTACCAGTCATGGTTGAATAGCAATCTTCCCGCAATCGGTATATCTGAAAGACCGGGAATCTCAAGTCGGGGCATACGATGTGACAAAGGGCGACCAATATAAGGTTTGCCGAAAAGGCCACCAAGTCCCAGCCCCAGCATGGTGATGGCCAGTCCGCTCACCACCTGATTGGCCCGAAGACTGATGCTGACAAAACCATGCAGGGCAGAAAGAAGCATACCCACAAGTATGGCAGCCAGCATTCCAAGCCAGGGACTCCCAGTGGTGAAGGTGACAATAAAAGCGGTAACGGCCCCTACGGACATTACACCTTCAATGCCTAAATTCAGAATGCCCCCTCTTTCGGAAAGTATTTCGCCAAGAGTGGCCAAAAGCAGGGGAGTTCCGGCAATAATGGCTCGGGTGAGGACAGAAACAATCATATCAAGCATGTACGTTACTCCGGAAGCTGATTCTCATCCGGTGACTGATGAAGAAGTCCCCCATGATGAGGAAAATCAGTATCATCCCGTTGAACACATTCACCGTGGCAGCCGGCATCCCCATGGAGATTTGAATAGCGTCCCCGCCAACAATGATACCGGCGAAGAACACACCGGATACAATCGTAAAGGCCGGATTCAACCGGGCGAGCCAGGCCACGATTATGGCCGTAAATCCATACCCGGCACTCAACGTTTCAGGGTAGCTCAGATAGTGGTGGATGGACATCAGCTCTCCAGCACCTGCCAGCCCTGCCATTCCCCCGGAAACCGCCATCAAAAGGACAGAGGTTCGGAAAAAGTTAATCCCCGCATATCGGGCAGCATGGGGATTTTCTCCAATCACCCTGAGTTCATAACCGAATCGACTGCGGTAAACCATCCAACCCAGGATTAGTGCCACGATCACCGCAAGGGTAAGAAGTATTGGTGAAATGCGGGTGTAGGACAAGTGCCGGAGTATGGCCTGGGCCGGCAGATCGTCAGTATAGGGATAGCCTCCCTTGGTTGTTCCCTTCCAGGGCCCCACAACCAGGAATTTAACAAACTCGGCAGCAATATAGTTGAGCATGAGAGTCGAGATTACTTCATTAATTCCGAATCGCACCTTCAGGACAGCCGGAATCATGCCCCAGAGTGCGCCACCAACAAAGGCCGAAACGAACATCAGGGGAACAAGCAGAACGGCCGGTAGCTGAGGGCCGATAATCAGACCTGTCCAGGTGGCAAATACTGCTCCAGTCAGGAGTTGGCTTTCGGCACCGATATTCCAGAATTTTGCCTTGTAGGCCACGGCCAGTCCGCTTCCTGTAAGAATGAGGGGGATGGCCTTGGTAATGGTTTCCTTGATGCCGTACCAGCTACCGAAAGATCCCTTGAAAATAGAAAATATGGCCAGAGCCGGATTCACACCGTTCAGAGCAAATACGGCACTGACAGCCACCAGTCCGGTTAGAAGAGATCCGCAAAGAATACCAAGGTTGAGAAGTGCCGTTGTGCGTTCCCGGGGGAGAAGGTCAATCTGTATCATTTCATGCCTCCTGCAGGAAAGAACCGGTCATCATCAGTCCGATGCGTTCAACAGTACATGAATCCGGGGTGACTTCTCCCATGAAATGTCCTCCAAACATCACGGCAATACGGTCGCAGACCATGAATAATTCATCCAGATCTTCTGAAACCAGCAACACCGCTCCGCCCTTGTCCCTCAGGCTGATAATCTCTTTCCGGACATATTCTGTAGAGCCAACATCAAGCCCGTAAGTGGGGTGGGCTGCAACAAGAAGAGCTGGTTTCTTCGAAATTTCCCTCCCCAGAATCAGCTTCTGAATATTGCCCCCTGAGAGATTTTTCATCTGGATATCAATGGAAGGAGTATCAACACGAAAGTCGCTCACCAATTTATTGGCGTGATCCCTGATAACCGCATAGTTCATCTGAATCCCGTTGCTGAACGGGGCATCCCGATGCTGTTTCAGGACGGAATTTTCGTACAGTGACAGATTGGGCACAATGCCGTATTTAATACGCTCTTCAGGAACATGGGTAATACCCAGCATATGGGATTTTCGGGCACCCATATGCCTCAGAAGCGTTCCTTTAATCATGATTGAGCCGTTCAGTGCTTGTCGCAAACCAGTAATGGTTTCCACCAATTCTTGCTGACCGTTCCCGGACACTCCGGCAATACCCAGAATTTCATGGGTTCTGATTGAGAGAGAGAGGTTTCTCACGGCAGGAAGTCCTCGATCCGAATTGACATCCAGAGCATCAATGTGAAGAACTTCCGTACCTGGATTGACTTCAGCTTTGGGGTATGCCGAGGCAAGCTGCCGACCAATCATCATTTCCGCCAGTCCACCCTTGTCCACTTCTGTTATCGGAGCCACACCAGTTACCTCGCCCTTTCGGAGAACCATAACACGATGACAGATATTCATGACCTCATCCAGTTTATGTGTGATCAGGATGATTGAATGCCCCTCGGAGGTCATTCTTCTGAGGATGACAAAAAGCTCATTCGTTTCCTGCGGTGTGAGCACTGAAGTTGGTTCATCCATAATTAGCAAGTCGGCATTGCGAGAGAGGGCCTTGATAATCTCGACCCTCTGTTGTTCTCCGGCAGAGAGCTCCCAGACAGCCTTGTCCGGATCGATCTCCAGGCCATACTGGGTGGATAGTTCCCTGATATGACCCCGAAGAGCCTTGTGCGGAAAGAACAGTGGTGCTTCAGCGTATCCCAGAGCGATATTCTCCAGTACACTGTGTTTGGTTACCAGCATGAAATGCTGATGGATCATGCCAATACCAATGCGCATACTGTCCCTGGGACTTCTGGGTTTTTCAATCCTGCCGTTGACGAGAATATCACCTTCATCCGGATGATACAAACCGTAGAGGATGTTCATCAGCGTTGTTTTTCCAGCACCATTTTCCCCAAGCAACCCGAGTATCTCCCCCGCATTGACAGTGAGATTGATATGATGGTTGGCTCGCACATCAAGGAATGATTTGCTTATTCCCCGCATTTCCAGTGATTGGATTCTGTTCAATCGCTCCTCCGGTTTTTACTGACCTCTGCCGTTGGGAGTGAGAGGCACTTTATCAAACGGAATTCAGGCTGACAGAGAGAGTCAAAATACCGTATAATGAGAGGATTATAGATATTTTGCCATCATCCCGCAAGCCTGTATGCAGGTTCGATGCTGACAGCCATCGCAAGGAACTCCCATTGATCAAAAAAATCAGTGAGGGAGACATTGTTCCGGAACAGTATTTTTCCAACGATGGACTTGTGAGGACTATTCAGGGTGCTGATGGAGGCATTCCTGCTTGCCCGGGAGTCTCCTGAAAGCAATGCAAAAAATATCCTCGACACCATTAAGGGATTCACATGGCACGTACGAAGGCAACTCAACGATTCCTGGATTTCATCCATCGCACGAGGCGGATCTGTGCACCAGGATCTCCATACCTGGATGGTTACGGTTCATGGATGAAAAAAATCCCCCAGGGACCCGGATTCAAACATTCCACTGTCATATCAAACTTTGGGGTGGATTTGATTTGGTGCTGGGCATTATCGCTGAAATAGATGGTCCATGACGCTATTAGACACTTGACGATGAGGGTTGAAAAACGGTTACTATGGTTCCGGAGAGGTCAAGCCCTTGAAGCATCCCTTGAGAAGCCACGCTATTGTGGCAGTTATGGTATTTTTTTCAGCTTTCGGTATCGTCTCTGCACAGGAAACAGCAATGATTTTTTTTGAGCAGGTTTCCGAACGCTACAAATCTGTAAAAGATTATACCGCTGATCTTGTCATCACGCGTGGTGATACGGTTCAGACCGCCAAGGTATGGTACAAGAGTCCCAACCAGCTGCGGCTGGATTTTGAAGAACCGACAGGTATGGTCATCGCCGTTGATGGAGAGCTGTTGCAGGTGTGGGTTCCAGAATACAGTGTCACTTTTTCACAGCCTCTCCGACGAAGCAACCAGGCACAATTGGCTTCAATCACCAGTTCTACCGGACTTGAGCTCATAAAAAAGTATTATACCATTTCTTACGATCCGGTTCCCGGAAGGGTTCCCCTGGATCCGGGATCCCCGGAAAAAGTTATCAAAATCAAAGCCGAATGGAAATCCAACAATGAGGGGTTCCGCAGGTTGAACATGAGCATTGACGCTGATACCAGATTTATCCGACGGGTTACCGGGGTGACAACAACCAATGATGAAATCACGTTTAACTTCACAAACCTGGTATTGAATCCTGATATTCCCGATACACGTTTTCAGTACGAAAGTCCGCCAACAGGAAACACTATTGAGAATTTCCTGTTCGATCCGGAGAGCTGATAGTGAAATCACTGGGGGATACGCTAAGGTCTGCACGGGAAGAATGTGGTATATCCATGGATCAGGTGATTCATGAAACCAACATCTCCAGAAGTTATATCGAAGCCCTGGAGAATGAGGCTTTTGAAGAATTTCCTGCGGAAGCCTATCTTGTGGGATTCCTGAAGAATTATTCAGAGTTTCTTGGGCTGGATGCCGAAAAGATTGTGGGTCAGTACAAGAACTACAAACTGAGCGAGGAACCTACACCCATTGAACAGTTGGTCGGTCCGTCCAGAGGTTTGGTGGTGCAAAAAATGTTGCCCTGGTTTTTTTGGATTGTGGTTCTTGGAGTTGGTGGATTGTTGGGAATCCCCAAAGTAATCAACATGATAACCGCGTCCCGGGTAAATCGTTTGGCTCAGGTTGCCGAAGCGTCCCCCCTGCTTCCCCGGGAAATTCGTCCTTCCCTGCCACTCTGGGAAGGAGAGGTACGTCCCTCGGATATTCTCATTCTTGAAGACGAAAATGGTGAGCTTGAAATTGAAGTGGGTGCTGACAGCGGGAAATTGCAACTGGATGCACGATCGACAGGTTCCTGGAAACTGATGCTGGGGGAAGAAATCTACATCCCCGGAAAGGATGGAAATCCGGCTTGGCGTCTGTATCTGAAAGACTTCGGACTTCCTGGAGGTGGTGGAGTGATTGAAATCCAGCAACTGGCAAAGGTTCTCCCGGATGAAGAATCCCGGGACATACCCGTTGTATCCGATCCTCCCAGTGGTGAATCCGAAAGAAAACGGGAAGTACAGGTTATTCTCGATTCCGAAATACCTGACCGTTACACCCTGGATATTGATTTTCGTGATTTCTGCCTGTTCCGTTACAAGGTGGACAGTCAGGATTCCCGGGAAGACTACTATGCCGAAGGTGACAATTTCCGCCTGGATGTGGGTAGAAAAGTAACCCTCTGGTCGTCTGATGCTGGAGCGATTCACGCAAAAATTCGTGGGAAAGAACTGTCTTTCGGGCGTAGGGGTGAAGTGGTGGTCGTTCAAATTCGCTGGGTACTGAATGAAGAAAGCGGATCCTACGATCTTTCCATGCTTCCCCTGTATTAGCGTGACAAATAAACTTGCAGATATCCATAATCAATCTTTCGCTGTCTTGTCAGAAGCTCTCTGAAGTATCACCATGGAGTCCGTTATGAGTGATGCAAATTCGTCCGGGAAAGCTTCCGGTTCCGCAAACAGTTCATCTCCGGGGATTTTTTACGTTGAAAATCTCGGCTGTGCCAAGAATCAGGTGGATGCCGAAGTGATGATTGCCTCTCTCAAAAAGGTGGGATGGAGCTATTCCAGGGAGAATCCCGGGATTGCCGATCTCATCATCGTGAACACCTGTGGTTTCATCAAAAGTGCCCAGGAGGAAGCGGTGGACACCCTGCTGGAAGTGAAACGGGAGTATCCCGGAAAGAAGGTTATCGCTGCCGGATGCCTGGCACAAAGATGGTCGGAAGAGCTTCCTGGTCTAATCCCCGAGCTTGACGGGGTGTTCGGGAACCGGGCCCCTCAAATGGTGAGGGAAATCGTCGGGGACGTGATGGCCGGAGAACATCCGGTGTTCACCCCTGACAGTATTGGTAACAGGGAAGAGCGCCGGGATTTTTTCGGTTTTAACCGTTCGGTTTTCGTAAAAATTGCCGACGGCTGTAATCACAACTGCCGTTACTGTGCCATACCCCTGATTAAAGGTTCGCTGCGAAGTCGGCCGGAGAATGAAGTTGTTGATGAGGTGGATGCCCTCCTTGAGAGGGGGGTCTTTGAGATGAATTTCATCGCCCAGGACCTGGCATCCTTTGGCCAGGACAGGGGAGAAAAACACGGCTCTGGTTTAATCCATTTGCTGAAAAACATACTGAATAAACCTCGTTTCAACGATCATTTCTGGATACGCCTGCTTTACCTGCATCCTGACGATTTTCCCCATGGTCTGTTGCGTTTGATGGCTGAGGATCCCCGGATTCTTCCCTATCTGGATATTCCTTTTCAACATGCCTCGGTTCCTGTGCTTCGGAAAATGGGCCGATCCGGAAATGCCGGATCTTATCTGGATTTGATTGCTGAAATTCGTGAGACATTGCCCGATGCCGTGATTCGCTCTACCTTTCTCACGGGCCATCCCGGTGAGGGCCGGAAAGAGTTTCAGGAACTGCTGAATTTTCAGCAAAAAGCTCAGCTGGATTGGCTTGGAGTGTTTGACTGGTCCCGGGAAGAGGGAACCCCTTCATCGCAAGGCAGGGGTGCAATGATTGCCCGAATATTGGCCTCCACCGCCCGAAGACGCAAGACCCGGCTGGAAACGCACCAACAGTGCATCACTGAAAACCGTCTGGAAAAGTGGGTAGGCCGGAAGATGGACGTTTTGGTAGAAGAGCCCGTGGAAGGGGAAAAAATGGCATTGGGCCGTCTGGTGATTCACGCCCCGGAGGTAGATGGAAGTGTGGTGTTGCATGTGAAAGAGGCACGGCCCGGTGATGTGTTCAGCGCGGTGATTACCCGGAGGACTGGAATAGACCTCCAGGCCGAGCCTCCAGGGAACACATCTTCCAGTCCATCTCCCGGAAGCCCATGCCCTGAGCGCATACCCACTCCCGGGGATCTGGAAGAATCCCGGTGAGCAAGGCAGTTTCCCTGCCTCCCTGGCTTCAGGGACTGAACGCGAAACAGAAAGAAGCCGTCGTCCACGGTTCCGATCCCCTTCTGATTCTTGCTGGTGCCGGTTCCGGAAAAACCCGTGTGGTGACATCCCGTATTGCCTGGATGGTAGCCGAAAAAGGCTTTCACGCCCCGTCTGTACTGGCTGTGACTTTTACCAACAAGGCAGCGGCTGAAATGCGTGAACGGGCGGCTGAACTCGTCCCGGAATCCCGGTTTGTCATGATTAAAACATTCCATTCCTTCGGAGCCTGGCTGCTTCGGAAAAATGCCGGGGCGATCAATCTTTCCGCAGGATTCACTATTTACGACGATGACGACCAGGTGTCCCTCCTTGCCCGGATTTTTGACGGGGTTTCCAGACGGGATCTGCGGCTCTGGGCCCACCGCATCGCCCGGGCCAAGGATGAGGGATTAGGTTGTAATGACGATTTATCCTTATTCACCCACGATCCGGATTTCCCCGAAATATACGGCAAGTATGAAAAACGTCTGAGGGCTATCGGTAATGTTGATTTCGGCGATCTCATCCTCCTTCCCCTTCGATTGCTCCGGGACCATCCGGAAATAAAAAACCGCATCCAGCAGAGATTTTCAGCAGTTCTTGTGGATGAGTACCAGGACACCAATGTATCCCAGCACCAGTTGCTCAGGGAGTTGGTGGGACCGGACACATGGCTGGGAGTCGTGGGGGATGATGATCAGTCCATTTATCGATTCCGGGGTGCTGAAGTGGGGAATATTCTGGACTTCCCTGACGTGTTCCCGGGGACCCATGTAGTAAAACTTGAGCAAAATTATCGTTCCACCGGGACAATATTGAACATTGCTTCAGCGGTGGTTTCCAACAACTCCAGCCGTCTGGGGAAAACCCTCTGGACCGCTGGAGAGACCGGGGAAAAGGCCGTTTTAGCCCGGTTGGAAGACCATAACGCCGAAGCCAAATGGTGTGCCGACCGTATTGAAGCAGACGGTTTTTTCGGCGGTAGTGCCATACTCTACCGCACCAATGCCCAGTCCAGGGTGTTTGAAAATCTCTTCCTCAAGCGGCACATTCCTTACCGCATCGTTGGAACTCTGAGCTTCTACCAGAGAGAAGAGGTGAAAGACGTTTTGGCATACCTTGCCTGGCTGGCCAATCCTCGGGACGAAGTTGCCTTCCGGCGCATTGCCAACAAACCCTCCCGGGGACTGGGGAAAACCGGTCTGAACCGATTGCTTGACAGTGCACTTTCCATGTACTCCGGTGACATTCTTGCGGCTTGTCACAAATTTCCTGCAAAGGGCAAGGCCGCTAAAGCTCTTGCATTTCTCGGCGAACTTGCCAAACATTTTACAGCATCCGAAGATTTCGATCACCTGGGATCCTTGATTCAGGATCTGACAGATGTTTCCGGGCTTCTGGATTATTATCAGGAGATGGATCGTATTGAAAGCAGTCAGCGGACCCGGAACCTTGGTGAACTGGTAACTGCCGCCATCGACTATCCGGCTACTTCGGAAGGTCTCACCGCTTTTCTGGAACTGGTGGAACTGGATCAATCTCTCCTCGACGAAGAGGAGGAGGATGACAACCGGGTTACCCTCATTACCATGCACAACACCAAGGGCCTTGAATTTGACAGTGTGATCATTACCGGGATGGAAGAAGGACTTTTTCCCCGGGAGAGTGATAGTTTTGACGATGATGAACTGGAAGAAGAGCGTCGCCTGTTCTATGTGGCCATTACCCGGGCCCGCAAGGATCTGGCCTTTACAACCTGCCAGCGACGGATGCTGTGGGGGCATAGCAAGACTACCGTGCCTTCCCGTTTTTTACGGGAAATACCTGAAGACATGATACGCATTGAAGAGCATGAAGATTTCCGGAAATCATTTTCCGACCACTGGCGCCCCGGAGTCAAGCTTATTCACGATGAGTACGGCGTAGGTGTGGTGCAGAAACGCATGGCCAACGGAGGGCATACAGTCATCCATGTTCTCTTTGAATCAGGTCGCAGTGTGACTCTTCTCCCGGAGTTCTCATCTCATCGAATGGAAATTCTCGGGATGGCAGGAGATGATTGGTGATGTTTTTATGGCACATAACCTCTACCGGGCAGAGTTCTGGCTTGTTGTTCTGCACCGGATCCCCTGAAAAGGAGTAATACATTGTTCGGACCGCTAAACACGGAAGAAGCTGCCCTTATTGCCCGTCTCCCCCGGATTACCCGGGCTCGGGGACACCGTCTCTACACAGCGGATGGAGTCCGCTGGCTTGACTGTTGGGCCGACGGCGGCCGGGCCCTGACAGGTCACCGTCCCAAGGGCGTATCTCTCAGGATCAAGAATGAAATCGATCGGGGGCTTTACGCTCCTTATCCGGGAGTCTGGAGAGGGAGACTGAAAAAAACACTGCTCCGGATGTTCCCTGGATATTCTGATGTGCGGATATTTATCAACACCGGGCGGGCACTGGAGGCCTTGCACGTTACCGATAACCCAATTGATCCTCTTGACCAGCCTGTGATGGATACGACCGGGGGCAGGACGTCCTCCGCCGGAGCTGCGGTACTATGGGGACGCCCCCTGCTTCCCGGGCATCCAGAGGCGGATTATCTTTTCCCGGTGATGCCTCTTCCGGGAATTACTGAAGTTCAGCCTGTGCTCTTTCGGGATGATAAAAAAATGTTTGTCCATGAGGATCCGGTTTCTCCGGTAATTCTGGCTGCCATGAACCGTAGCTGTGCGTCGGTGAAAAAATTGTCCCACGACGGAATTCCTCCAATCACAGTCAGTAATGCCGATATTTGGGAAAGAAGGGGACCGTACATGCTGTTCCGGGGAACTGACAGGGAATACAAAGAATTGTTTGAAAAACTCTTTTCCCTCAACATCCTTATTGCACCTTCCAGGAACAGAGGGTCAATAGTACCCATGGGATTATCTCTCAAAGAATCAACTCTGCTGGCAACCGGAGGATACTGGACATGAATGAATTGGAAATTATTCCTGTTATCGTGCGGATGGTCTGTTCCTTTTTGGCAGCATTTGTTGCGATTGCCATCTGGTCCCGTACACGGGATGTAGCGTGGATGCTGGTTGTCCTGGGTGCGATCTTCTTTTTTATCGATGCCTTGTATGCCACTCTTGTGATTATCGGCCTTGTCACGTACAGCCTGCCTTTCTGGCAGGACTATCCTCTGCTGCAATCCATACTCTCCGGTCTGCCCAGCATACTTCTTGCTTCTGGATTCCTTGTTTTTCTTATTCGTAACAGACGGTATTGACGAAAGTTCCTGATTCGGTGAAGATGTACCCTCATCAGCTCTTTTGAGGTTTCTTTCCACTTACCGGCATGAAAGAAAATCTTGAACGGGTTTTCTGGATTGTGCTGTTCATGCAGAGCGAGACAGGTTGAATCTCCAGCAGTCAAGGATGATGGGAATCACCTTGATACCGTTGAAACAGACTTGAGGCAAAGAAAATGAAAACACTGTATGTAAAACCGAAAGATGTCGATCAAAAATGGTATGTCATTGATGCGGAAGGAAAGCCCATGGGACGTGTTGCAGTCAAGGCAGCATCCATAGTCAGGGGGAAACACAAGCCCTATTATGTCCCCTTCCATGAGGTTGGTGATTTTGTCATTATCGTCAATGCTGACAAGGCTCGATTGACTGGTAATAAAAGACAGAACAAGCTGTACTATCGCCACTCCGGTTATCTCGGAGGACTGAAAGTCGAGAATTATGCGAAACTGGTTTCCCGCAAGCCGACATCACCCATGGAAAAAGCAGTGAAAGGCATGCTTCCCCGGGGACCACTTGGCAACAAACTCTATCGGAATGTTAAAATTTACGCTGGCGTCGCACATCCTCATATTGCGCAGCAGCCTGAAGTACTGGAACTCTAGGAGCATATTGTGATTAAAATTTTATCCAACGGTACAGGCCGTCGTAAAACTTCTGTGGCCCGTGTTTACATTCGGGAAGGTGTGCCGCCGGGAGTAACGGTGAACGGACGTAGCCTTGAAGAGTATTTTCCCCTGGAAGCCCTGCGGGATCTTCTCAAACAACCCCTGATTGTCACTGCCAATGATGCAAAACTGAATATTCTTGTAAATGTCCGGGGAGGCGGAATCAATGGTCAGGCTGGTGCCGTCTGCCATGGCATTGCCCGGGCCCTTGTTGAACTCGATGAAACCAACCGTCCCACATTGAAGGCCAACGGCTTTCTTACCCGGGACGCGCGAATGGTTGAACGCAAGAAATATGGTCAGCCCGGAGCAAGAAAAAAATTCCAGTTCTCCAAACGTTAAAATCAGCGGACTCACAAGAGAAGGAACTGACGGGAGTGTACTGTGTGTATCTCTCGATGACGGTTCCCGTTTTCTTCTTGATTGCAATCATCTGCCGACTCATCGTCTCTCGGTTGGTCTGTTGCTTGATGCTGGATTTATTGCGGATCTTGAATCAGCCTCGGAACACTACATTTGTCGTTGCAAGGCTTTAAGTCTGCTGGCCCGTTCAGAACAGTGCCGTCGGGGTCTGGCGGCGAAACTTTTCAAAAAAGGTTACTCACAGGGAGCCGTATCGACAAGTCTGGACAAGCTGAGTTCGGCAGGCTTGCTGGACGACCGCCGTTTTGCCGAGGCCTGGGTTCGTTCACGGCTTCAACACCAGCCCGAGGGCCCTTCCCGGCTCAGGAAATCCCTGACGACCAAGGGCGTTTCGGCGTCCATAGCCAGGGAGGCTGTGGAGAGTGTTCTAAGGGAACTGGGGGATGATGATGCTGACGGGATTCTGAAGCGGGCCATGAAAAAACTCTCCCGGCGATCAGGTATAACGGAAGATAAATTAATCAATACCCTGGTTCGAAAAGGGTTTCATCTGAATAAAATCCTTACGTTTCTCAGAGAGAAACGTAAGGATTCCAGTTTCGTGGATGATTAGGAGAAGGGCGAAAGAGTACTTGTACGCGACAGATCCGCAGGCGGAACAAGGTGCAGGCCTTTGAATACTTGTGTGTCAGGAGTTGATTTTTTTAATACCACCGACTGGGTAGAAACACTCCTTCTACAGCATCGTGATGGAAAAACATCAATTTAAGGGGTACAATTGTTGTGTGAAGAACAATGCTCTGGTGCGCATAATACTGATACTCTGTTTATTGACACTTTCTGTTCCTTGTGCTTTCAGTGAAAAAGCCAGACTCCATCCGAAAAACTCCATTACCTTTGAGTATATATTTGGAGTTGCCGTCCTTGCATTAAAGGGGGGAGGTATCGGATTTGGATACGAAAGGATGCATCGGCAATGGCTGGCATCAAGATATCAATTGTCGTTTGGAACGTCAAAATCAAATAAATCCGGTGGATCTATTTCAATGATATCCGCCAGTGCAGGAGTTCTTTTTTACCCTTTGGAAAAGGTTTCCCGTGGTCTTGTCTTTCGTATTGAAGGTGGTCTGATTTATCTCTCCACGGTTGGAGAAGGTCTTTACGGTGGTTTGGAGTCTCATTATGTCCTTCCGGCCATAACCTTTGGTTGTGGCTGGAAAATACTGATTGGAAAGCAACGGGTTTTGGTTACAATTCAGCCTGAGTTATCATACACGCTGATTTTTCCGGGTTACACAGCTGCCGGATTAACCGGGAAAACAGAACCGGGTTCAACAGGTTTGTGGCTTGGTTTCCTTCATCCGGGTTTCATTGCAGGGGTGAGTTTCTAATGCTTGTTTTTTTGTCAGAAATATGGCACGACCATCGAAAGAAAATCAGCTTTTCTTGTCGCTTGATAGTTCCAGTACTCTTTATGCTTGCAGGAGTTGGTTGTAATCTCTCATTCTATTTCACCGGATGGGAAGATGCTGTTTATGGAACAACACCCCTGGACAAGAGTCTTTTCCTGCGAGAAGAAAAATTACGGGAAAATCATAAAAAAGGTACATTGAATCTTGTCCCTCCCGATCTGTTTGCCGAGGTTCACTCGGTGAAATATGTGATACAGCATGAATCTGATCCGGAACAGGATCGTCTCTATATTACCTTTTTCGGAACGGATACGCCGTTGGAACTCTACTACAATTTATCCATTTGGAAAGAACCGGCATGGACAACGGAATATCCCGCAGCCGACATTCGCGTGCATGCAGGGTTTTTCCGTTCCTATATGCTTGCAGCGGCAGTTCCGCTCATCGGCATTCACGATGTCGTTTCAAAATTTCTTGCCGATTCTCCGAAGCATCCTCAGATTTTAGTTGCTGGCCACAGTGCCGGAGGATCTCATGCCTTGATATGTTCGTTTGATCTGGCAGTAAGGTTTCCTGTTCTTGCCGATAGAATTTTTTGTCTTGTAAGCGGAACTCCTGCAGTGGGAAATGAAGCTTTCTCAAGTGCCTTTGAGAGATTGTCAGGCTTCGAGTCCTGTCACCGGTATATCAATGGAAACGACCAGATGCCGTCATTGTTTACCCCTCAAGCGGGGTTTGTTCATGTTGGAAAACCGTATCGTATTGGGGCGCCAATTGATCCTTTTACCACATCTTCGAGTCTATGGCTGACCGATCATTTTATTTCTGATTATGCTGATTCCATTAGAAAACTTGATCCGTAAAAAACAGTTTGCTCGTTTCCGAATCCTGAACATACACTTGTGTACCGATCCATGAATCTTGTTGAGCGTTTTCGGCAGGTCGCAAGTGGGTATCAGGGGAAGAGAACCAGGAGGAAATGAGTTTCCTCTCAGAAGAACTCTGGGGGAAGAGCGTTCCGGCAAGCAACCTGATGAACACTCTTTCAACAACAACCATGGTGATATACCACAAACCACTCTTGTTCTCTGATCTGATTATAAGAAACCGGTGATCCGGAATAACTGGATCTGATTTTCACAACAAGTCCCGATGAAACATTGATGCAGGTTCTTGAAAAAGAACGCGCGTCTTCCGGTGTCGATCAATATCCCATCAGGTTCATGTGGAATCCACTGATTGCCATGGTGGTTTATGAGCATGACTGTAGAACGCCTGAAACGGGAACTGAAGAGCTCTCTGAGGGAGGCTTGCGGTTTCCTCCTGTGTTCGGGAATTTCGATATCCTGATCCTGCAGGGACACCGAGGGTGTTGGTATGAGAAATCAGGGAACCGTGTACGATTCTCAAACAGGTCCGAATCCCTCTTTTTGAATATCGGCGGTGGAAGGGATGAATAGCTGTATTGATACGCTGTTCAGGTTTGGGAATCATACAATCCGGGGTCTGGAGAAGATGATTTTCAGAGTGAGATTTTCCTTTATCCTGATGTTTTCGTGTGCTATGGGAAAAACCGAACAAAGCAAGGAATCAGAACTGTGGCAATTCTTAAGCGCCTGAATTGAGCTGAAGGAAAGCAGGTTCACCAGATAGATGTGTCCTGGGGAAAGCTATTTCTGGCGACTTCTGAAGGTTATACACAAAGGAGGCTTGCCGAAAACAGTCATAGGCTTTTCAGGAGTGAGAAAGAAAGCATTACTAACCGGAATTACAGGTCAAGATGGTTCATATTGAGCGGAATTTCTTTTGAAGAAAGGTTGCGAAGTTCATGGTATGTTACGGAGCAGTACAATAGTCAATTACGGAAATGTTTCACATATTACGGACAAAACAGAATTCCATTATGGTGACTTGAATGACTCGTTTTCAATAGCTATCTTCTGAAAAAAGCAAAACAGGATGAAGTATTATCACCGTTCGGCTCAATCGTTCGTCGGCACTCCATGATAAATCCAATTTTAACAGCGACAAGCAATGCAACAGGTGTATTAAATGTTCTGGAAAGAATAAGAAACTGTTGTAGTCATGCAGAATTTTACCAGGCATCTCCAGGTGAAACGTTTGGGAAAGTTCAAGAAAATCCACAAAGTGAAAAACACCATTCTATTCAGAATCACCGTATGGTGCTGCAAAACGGTATGGACACCCCTATGAGTCAAGATAGTTGAAGCCTCACCTCTGAAAGGAGCTTCAACTATGAAATACAGCCTGGTATTCAAAGAATCACAGGTAAAAAAGATATTACCGCTTGTGAGTCGAACGATACGTGAAGTCGTGGATGAGACGGGAGTCTCTGATCAGACATTACGTAACTGGCTCGGAAAACAAACACCTGAAGAAAGAGCTTGCGAAAAAAGAGAAGGCTCTTGCCGCACTGGCAGCCCTTTACACTTAATCAGCCAGCAGAATACAGAATATCGGGACAAGAACCTTTATTGAATTCTGGTTCTCAGACCTTGTGGATTTCTACAATACCCCGCGTCACAGCCATTCCGGGTTAAACGTCATCACGCCTCAGAATTGACGTGATGGGAGAATATCATTCCATTGCCGGCAACCGAAATAAAACGATGCATGATGTTTCCCCCAGGAATCCTCATCTTTTTCGGCGATTGAGTTCCGTCTGTTCAACCAATATGCGAACATTTTTCGACGTCCATGGTTAACCTCAAGACGGGAACACCCACTGGCGAAGAATCTCGGGAGTAAGTCCACCGGGATACATACTCTTGTTTGTGGTTGCACACCATGCGAACGGCCCGATCACGGAATCCCCGGGGTGATTCCGTGCTGTTTCCATGGTTCCCGGGATTTTTTCGATGGTACCTGATCAAGATCCAAACGGTTATCCATGCATCAGAACATGTCCGCAGTGTCGTGAAGAGCACAATTCTTTTGAGTTGTCTCCCGGCATCATGGAATGGCATCTGTTTTTGCGGGTTCCCGCCGGAGCGGCTGGAAAGGGGTCTAACAGGTTCCGCAACCAATAACGTGGCAGAACCAGAGTTCTGTTTTTGGTGATCGCAGTGCCCGCGGGGCATTCCTGAGCCAGGCCTCCAGAGAGATCAACTGCCTCAAAGCCAAACTCAACTCGTCAGGAGTAAATCGGGAAAAAGCATCATTATAGGCTCTCACAGCTCTTTTTCCACCTCTGATGTTTAATTTTTTGACCGCATCGTATGAAGATAGTCCCTGGCCAAGAAGAGCATAAAACTCTCTCAACTTTGTCAGAGGTTCAGCCAACATAGACAGAATTCTGTCTGCAAAATCCGGATCTGAACGAAGCATTTTTCTGTAGGCTTCCAAAACACCGCTGAGGTCCCGGCGGCAGAAACGGTTGAACAAACTGTACACTGTTTCATCACGTCCATGTTCCAGTATCCGGTCTATATCTTTTTCACCGATCACCTGGTCAGGAATAACCGGGAAGGCAAGAAGTTCGCAAGCTTCCCGAAGAGCATCGGTGGTTCCTTCGGTCATATCAAGCAGAAGGTCAATTGCCAAATGGTTAATTCTCAAACCTTTGTCCTGGAAAAATTGTACGACCCATCCTTTTTTATCCTGATCAAACATTTCCCAGAAAATTTCCACCGCATTTTTGGGGAGTGCATTCGCAAGGGAATACGAATAATTACGAGACCCTGGCCCCTCATCCGATGTGAACACCAGAATTGCTTCCGGTGATGGTTTTTTAAAATATTCTTTGAAAATCTTGACATCTGCAACTTTTAATGCATGTGCATTCGCAAGAATCACCAGACGTCGGGAGGAAAAAAGGGCACCGTTGTTTAATATGGATATTATTTCAGAAGTTTCACTCTCATAGGGATAAAAGCGATGCAGTTCAGGGGGCTCTCCGTCCTGTTCTGTCAAGGCTTTTTTCAGTGCGGTGATACGATTGCTTTTTCTGCCCACTTCTGGACCCGGGAAAAAATATACGGGAAGGATTTTTCGAGACATGATACTGCCTGCTCTAGTAGGATCTGATTATGGTGACAAGACGCCCCAATATATGGACATTAGAGGTGTACAACGGAGGATAAGCCGGATTTTCTGCTTGTAGACGGACGCGGTGTTTCTCTTTGTAAAAACGTTTCAATGTCACTGCGTCATCCACCATAGCGACAACAATCTGCCCGTTTTCAGCTTGATTTTGCTGGGAAAAGACGGCGATGTCCCCATCCATAATTCCGGCATCAAGCATGCTTTTACCCTCTACATGAAGCGCAAAAATCTTTCCGTTACCCACGAGAAATTCAGGCAGATAAATGTTTTTTTCAAAGTTTTCCTCTGCAAGCAGTGGAAAACCAGCAGCAACATGACCCAGGAGAGGAACCTGGACCTGGCTATTCGGTGGTTCAGGATTGGTTTCAACAATTTCAATAGCTCGGGAACGGTTCGTATTACAAAGAATCAGACTTTTCTTTTCCAGGGCTTTTACATGATCGTATGCGCCTTTTGTCGAGATACCGAAATGAGCAGCAATTTCCCTGATTGTTGGAGGATATTTATGACCATTCAAAAACGACTTGAGAAAATCGAGAATCTCCGTCTGTCTTCTTGTTGGCAATTTCATTTTTTAATTTCAATTCCATATTTTTTTATTTTGCTGTGAAGGTTACTGGGATATACACCGATTGCCTGTGCGGTTTTTGCAATATTGAAACTGTTTACCTCCAAATGACGCTCAATCATACGCTTTTCAAACAGATCCCTGGCCTCCCCAAGTTTCATGCCATCGTATTCATTGGCGGTATCAGCAGACGATCGTGTGCTGGCCTTTCCCAGGTAATAACGGGCCGTTTCTTCGGTTACCTCAGCTTCATCCACCAAAATGGTAACTCTCTCAATGAAATTTTTCAACTCCCGAATGTTCCCCGGCCAGGAATATTCGTTTAGCAGCTTCATTGCCTCCGGAGAAAAAACTGGTGGAGAGACATCTTTATGTTTTTTGATCTGCTGTTCCCTGAAATACTCTATCAAAACAGGTAAATCTTCCCGTTTTTCCCTTAATGGCGGTACAAAAAGAGGAATAACATTGAGACGAAAATACAAATCTTCCCGGAATCGTCCCGCTTCAACCTCCTTGCGGATATCTTTATTTGTCGCTGAAATGATGCGAACATCCACTTTGATCTGCTCTTCACCGCCAACACGCTCAAAGGTCATGTCCTGAACGGCCCGGAGAACTTTTGCCTGTGCATCCAGGCTCATGTCTGCAACTTCATCAAGAAACAGAGTTCCGGTATCGGCAATTTCAAATTTTCCCCGGCGTCGGGCGGTAGCGCCGGTAAAAGCACCTTTCTCATGACCGAACAGCTCACTCTCAATAAGATTATCCGGTATGGCAGCACAGTTTACTTCAACAAAAGGATGCATGGAGCGGCGACTACGACTGTGGATCATTTGGGCAACCAACTCTTTACCGGTTCCATTCTCTCCAAGTATCATTACTCTTGATTCCGAGGGAGCACTCTGAGCGACTACTTCCCGAATCCTGTTCATCCCTTCTGTATTACCAATCATCTCGTCTTCAAAAAACCGACTCTGACGCAAAACGGCGTTTTCCCGTTTCAAGGACTTGAGACGAAAAGCATTTCGGGCAATAGTTATTACACGACCCAGATCCAGCGGTTTTTCCAGATAGTCATAAGCACCGAGTTTGATCGCCCGAACCGCAGTTTCCACCGATGCATGACCGGAAATAATCACCACTTCAACATCGGCCCATTCTGCTTTTATTTTCTCAAGAACATCGATGCCACCCTTTCCTGGCAACCACACATCAAGAAAAACGAGATCGACAAGTTCCGTTCCCAGCAGGTGCAAGCCTTCGATGCCATCCTGAGCAATGTCAATTTGATAGCCTTCACCCCTGAGGATATCTCCCAGAACATCCCGAATAGCAGGTTCATCATCGATGATGAGAATTCGGCTCATATTTCCTCCCCTGCTGGCAGGTTGATATAGAAACAGTTCCGGAATACATTCTTTGACTCCGCACAGACACATCCATGATTATCATAGATGATTCAATAGCCTACCGCCAGTCCTCAAAATTTTTTTTGGCAGATTACCGTTTTTTCACTGAAATGATCCGTTTTGCACCTCTTTCAATGGTGGCGAAGGACTTCAGAAGATAACGCACCCGTCATTTTTTTTGACTCATTCAAGACACTTGAATATTGCCGTAGTTCTGATTTCCTGTTCTGTCCGACCCTTTCCACGGCAAACCAGAGTATCATGGCAACAAAAGATCATCCTGAAGAACATTTTCTCCAAAACCCCGAGGCGTATGATTTCCCAAGTCAAATATTTTATCGATGCGACGGTTGACCCTTTCACTGCCATCCGATTATTAACACCTGAATTCGTATACAAATACCCGCCTGGATTCCAATAACACATCTTATCTTTGCCCAAGGGGTACAGAACGGAATCCACTATGGTGTTTTCCATTAAAAGCATTCGTGAGTGTTCATGGACGGCAAGAAGGCGGAAACACAAAGCAACGGTTATTTCTCAGCGTTTTTATGTTTTCCGTACCGCTGGTTTTTGCAAATTCCTGTGACGGGCCTGTTTTTATCTTCGGTGAAAGAGTACAGGGAGATATCTTGAGAGAACCCCTTCAACGGGTGGAATATTTTTCCATCCAGGGCTGTTCCTGCTGCCTTGTTCAGGAATTTAAGAGAATTTTCGCAAATACGGTAAAACCTGTTACAAAGTTGAAGCCTCATCAGTACAATCAGGCTATGAGTCATTCTGATAAAATAATACTTCTTCTGGAGAATTTTTCGCGAAAGGAAGTTGAAGCAGCCCTGACCGCCTATGCCGATGCAGGAGAAGATCCGTCCAGAATTATTGTGGCTCCCATTACTGAATGTGTGGCTCAGCAGAAAACAGTTGATGCAATCAATGCCGTCTCTCAGGGGAATCTGTCTGGAAGCATTCCCCGATCCGGAGGGGAGAAAGCGGTTCTTGTTGCCGGAGCAGATAAACACGAAGCCATTGCCCTGATGCGCAACTTCAAGAGCATCCTTCCAGGGGATACAGATCCGGTATTTGCCATGGTTACCGAAACAGGCATGAGCTGGACTATTGAAGAATACCTCTGTCATATTCGACAGGAACATGAATACATGAAAACTGCGAACCCTGCCATGGATAAGGAAATGAAGGAAGTGGAATAAAAAAACGTCGTCCCCGATAATAACATTATTCAGGAACGACGCTCCACATAAAGGATCAATCGTGGACTCTCAGGAAAAGGAGGAAATCCTGGGCCCTGTACTTCTATAAAGGAAAACCACATACATCAGGAGTGGTTACGTTGTTATTTTTGTTATTTTTCAGGAATTATTCTTATGAAGGCCAAGACTGCGACAAAGCAAACCCACTATCTCTCACGATCAGAACGAAGGATTGGAGGGAAGTTTTTTTTAAGATTTTCCGGATTTAACGGTTTGGGATTGTCCTTTCTCGGAAATGCAACGGTTACCCTCCTTGCCATTTATTTTGGTGCCGGGAATATGGAATTGGGCATCATTACGGCAATGATCCATATATCCGGCATTGCCTTGTTACTTGTTCCCAGAATTTTCAAGGGAAGGAATGTTGTCAGTGTAGGTTTTTGGGCCTGGATGATCAGGGGGCTGACGGGTTTGCCCTATGCCCTGCTCTTGTTCATCCAGGGGAAAGCTGCCGTAGCCCTGGTCATATCTCTTTATGCTCTTTTTTGTCTCTCGAGAACTGTCGGCGTGGCCATGATTACTACCATTCAGAAAAGACTGACGGTGAGTCGAACACAAAGCGACCTGATTTTCCGCAATGCCACGTCCTTTCAGGGGAATCAGATTCTTTCCCGGTTTATGAGCTACTTTATCCTTTCCCTGAAAAGTATTGCCGAGCTGACGGGACTGCTTATACTGCCCATTTTGGGTGTTGTGTTCAATTCAATTGCAGCATTCATCCTCAGGAAAATTCCAAATCGAACCAAGGTGGATTACAAGCCAGGTGAAAATCTTTTTGTTATTCTTGGTCGTTCCCTGCGATCTCCACAAAGCAGGAGGATTCTTTTTCTCAGATGGATATCCTTGTCACAGTTAATATTCTTTGGCATGGCAATCCCGTTCCTGAGATTGTCAGTTGAACTTGATGTTGCCCAGATTTTTTTCTACACTACCTCCCTCAGTCTGGCAGCATTTCTTTCCAGTTTAAGTCTCAGGCCGATAGTCGTCAGGGCCGGAAGCCGTCCGATTCTCTTTTTTTCCGCCATTCAGGGAGCATTGCTTTTATTTGTCTGGGTCTTTATCCCCGAAGAATTCAGTCTTGAGATATATGCCATTCTTGGATTTCTTACCATGTTTACCCTCAATGCCTCCAGCCTTGCAACAAACAGACTACTGGTGAGTATCACTCCGGATGAGGGCGCTGTCGGTTTCAATTCCATGGAAACCTTTGTCACATCCATTCTGGCCATTATCATCGGGTTCAGTGCTGGTTACCTGGCAGATTTATCCCATCAACTTTCCGGGATCCTTCCTGTAAGTAAATATGGACTGGTTTTCCTTCCGGCGGCTCTTGGGGCATTTATACAAATTCTGTTAAGTCTTAAAATGAGTGAGCCTGGCAGTCTTGGCTTCCTTGAAGTGGTTCGTATCCTTACCAATATTAATAATCTTCGCACCTGGAAGACTGTTGCACATCTGGAAACAACGGCAGATCCTGTCAAACGGAAAATACTGATTCACTCGATGGGGCATAGTCGGGCCCCGGTGGCCTCTTCTGAAATCAGAAAAATCCTTGCAGAACCCCTGTCCGTAGAGAAGGGTGAATTGATCGAAGCCCTTTTCCACACCAAAAGACCGGAACTGGTGAACCTTCTCTGTTCTGAAGCTGCCGATCCTGCGGCTTTTCACCGGGACAAGGCCATATTTGCCCTGGGGGCTTATCCCGGAGAACAAACAGAGAGGCTTCTGGGACATCTCCTGAAGGATCAGGATCTATCAATCAGATCCATCGCTGCCAAAAGTCTGGGAAGAATCGGTGCCAGGGATTACTTCACTATCATCAGAGAAATGTGGCTTCGTTCACAGAATATACACCAACGACTCAATTACTTGATTGCAATGATGCATATCGATCCTGATCGACAGTATCTTGATGAAGTATTCTCTTCCTTGATTGTCGACTCCGGGGAAAAATCCGAACGGACTATTTTTACCTTGATCTCCCGGCAATTCGGTATGAGTCCCCCACTGGGTATTATTTATCAGGAAGAATCAATCCGAAAGGGAAGAGGTCTGGAACTGCTTCTGGAGGAAGCCATGGATACAATTTTTCTCCTGGAGGAACAGCAAAATCTGGGATCCCTCTGGCGGGAAAACGATGTTCAAACAATTTGGAAACTATGTCGAAACGCCCTTCTGAATATCAGGCCTCCAGCGGAACTCATTCCGGTGACACGTGCATTGAAACAGTTTCCGATTAATCTGGCAGATTCAGCTAATGCGATGGCTGTGCTCTATTTTACGTATCAAATTCTTACTGCCGAGGGCGAAAAATGACAATTGGGTTAATGTCCTGAAAACCCGAATGTCACATGATGGACAATCAACAATGAACCCCGCTGCAGGGAACGGGGTATCAACCCTCTGAAATCCCATCAATGTGCCCTTCATGGATTTGATCAGATCCGATTTTTGCGTTCCCTGATTCTGGAGATATCTTTTTATATCATCCCACTGTATCTGGATAAGAACCAGTCCTCCACAAGGTTTTACCCCGAAGTATCATTTTTCTGATTCCGGGATACGATGCCAGGTCCATAAACCAGATCAGTCCCTGGAAGAAACGGCTTTCTGGGCAGGGGCATAACGATGATTATGTGCGGTGACTCTCTTCAAACCGTCGTACCAGACTTTCGGCATGGGGAGCGGTTCGCCGCACCCATTCGTACATCACCCGCTCGGCGTCTTTGGCCTCCATTCTCCAGGGAAGTCCCTCCTTCCTGATTCGCCGCGAGAGTACATGGAACATGATAGCGGCACTGGCTGATACATTGAAGCTTTCGACGAATCCCACCATGGGAATGCGTAAAAAGACGTCCGCTACCTCTCTTGCTTCCTTGCTGATACCATGTTTTTCAGTGCCAAAGACGATGGCAACAGGTCCGGCTTGCAGGTCCAGTGTTTCCGGCAGGGCATCGTTATCGGCATGAGGGCTGGTGACGACGATGCGGTAGCCCCGTGACTTGATCGTTGCCAGTACCGAAGGCGTCTGGATGACAGGAAAGGGCGACACCGTCTCGCATCCTGTTTTCCTGGAGGCTCTCCTGTATACCGTCATGTCCAGCCATTGTGCGGTGCCGAGATCAACCTGACGATCCGATTTGAAAGGATGCGTATGTTCAATCACATGGAGTTCATGAATTCCCAGGGCGTCACAGTGCCGTATAATGGCACTGCCGTTCCGGGGGTCAAAAAGATTTTCCAGCACACAGATGACATAGCGGGTCCGTTCGGAGAGAACTTTTTTCATGCGTCTTTTGCGTTCGGAGGTGATAAAGCCCTCCATATAACTCTGGAGGCGTTGTTCATATTCACTGAGCATCACCCGAGAATAAACTGGAGGAGACTTCCGCATCCAGTACCTTCCCTTGTCCCGAAGGCTGCTCGGGAATAGAATGCTGAGCATGCGTTTTCGACGATTCAGGAGCAGACAACCAATCCTTTGCCTCATGACAGTTGTGTTTCTTACGGTGTCATGCCGGACAAGAATTGATCTTGTTCTTGATGACCCGGTGTTTTTTGAAAATATGGTGGATGCCGTGCTTCAGGGGAGTCAGTTCAAGATTATTCCCGATGATTATCCGGATATCCGGAACCTTCTTGGGAACACGCAACCGAAATATCGGATGGCTGGAGTGATACTGGCTGGTCAGGCTGATACCGGGAAGCTGTATCCTGATATTGTTGAGGCTGCTCTGGATGAGAATCTGGAGGTATCAGCTACCAGCAAAAAACTGATTGGGCACCAGCTTGATGTGTATTATCAGTATATCATCGCTCTTCTGGATGACCCAGATCCCCTGCGACGTTCAGGGGGACTGCTTCTCCTGTCTGAATTCGGCGAGGAGGATATTCTTCCCATTCTGATACAATATTTCAACGATGCTGATGAAGAAGTCCGTAACCAGGCATCCCTTGCGGTACGGGAGGTGGGCGAGAGGAACAATCCCTTCCTCCAGGAGGCCATGGAGAGTTCCAATCCCTTGACAGCGTCCATCGCCTGGAGAACCCTTGGACGTTATAATAATCCTGATGATATTCCGGTGTTTATCAAGACATTTTCCTCGGATAATTCTGATATTCGGCGGGAAGTCCAGGTGGCGACTTTCCGACAGGGTGAGGCCGCTTTGCCCTTTCTGCATAAGGCAGCTGGTGATTCTCTTGAATCCCGCCGGGTAAGGCTTGCAGCTTTGGATGTCATTCAGGGAATGAGGTCAACAAACAGTCTTGAACAACTCTTCAGTCTGCTTGACGATGAAGATCCACGGTTCCAGCAGAAAGCGGAAACCGTTCTGGGAACCTATGGTACCGAGGCAGTGCCTGCTCTTTCTCAACTCTACAGGCAATCCTCAGAGACCACCCGTTTGTATGCGGTTCGTCTTTTGGGGAAAATTGGTTCGCTCTCGGCTTTGCCACTTTTGGTAAAGGCTCAAAGCGATGGTTCTCTGACGGTCCGGCTTGGTGCTATGGATGCCCTGCGCCGTTTCGGGAACGAGGCCTGGCCAGCCATGCATGAGAATCTGTCGGACAATGCTGTCATCCTCCTCAGGGAGGGAGCCGACCCCTGGCTGGTGACCCTGGAAAATGGTGAACCGAATCTGGAAGTCCTGTTTATTCTGATTACTATCAGTGCTGTTGCTGAACTGGAAGATTACCTGGTCAGGGCCGGAATAACGAAGCTGAAGGCCGAAACGATCATGTCCCTTGCAGAGGCATGGCGTCTGGCCGAAAAGTTTGCCGTTCTTGATAAACGGATTACCGAAGGGTATAACAGCCCATACCTGCGATTGTGGAAACAACGGGAACTCAACCTGTTGTCATCCCGGGCAATGCTCGAAGATTCCTTTGATGAGTTGCATGCGTACTTCGACGTCGGGGATCCGGCGAAGCGTGATACGTCCAATAAAAAACGGAAGGAGAGTCGCAGACTTGAGACTCTGGCAAGAGAACAAAAAATGACAATGGACAGCATGCCTGAAGATGAACAGAAGGTTGCAGAAATAGCCATGCTGAAGCGATACAGGGCGATGCGGGAAATTCTGGTCCGCACCTGGGTATATACGCTTCCATCCCTTCGTCCTCTGGCCCGAAAGATCTATCACAGCAGATCGGTGGACCCTGAATCCCTGGTTAATCAACGAACCTTTATAGAGTAACTTGAAAAAGGGGTGTCTGTACCTTGAGAATTATAGTCATGTCATTGGATGGTCAGGTCAACGAAAGAAACGAAGAATAATGAAAAAAAATCATATCAAGCTTTTTTCCCCCCAGGTTGGAAAGTGTTTTTTTATCCTGCTCTCCGGACTTGTTTCTGGCTGTGTGAGTGACATCCCGGCAACAAAAATCAACTCACAACAACACCTCGATTTAAAGAATATCGAACTCAATATAACGGACTTTTCAGATAAGTCTGTCAAGTTGGTGAATGGATTATTCGAAGGCGACCATTTACACATACATGTACTGCGGGACGCCACTGCAGACTTGAATCAAGACGGATTGATTGATGGTGTTGTCGTGATATTTGAGAACACTGGAGGATCGGGGGAATTCAGTGAAATCTCCTTGCTGTTAAACAACGGGCACAAGCTGATTCATACTGATCAGGTATTTATTGGTGATCGCATTCGGATTACGCATCTTGATATCAAGAAAAATATTATTACGATTGATTATATGGACAGGGGTTACAATGATGCCTATACCGTTAATCCGTACATCAAAAAACGGATTCGTTATCAGGTTCAGGGAATGAAGCTGGAGCAACTTTGAGCAGAATAAGGGTTATTATTAATGATTCAGACAAAATAACGCAGGGGTACGGCACGCAGGCAATCTACCCGACATCACTGTTACCCTTGTAACACGGGACATGGGACAGGAGATGCAGGGAACATGCAAAAAATTGCCAGCCTGGCGATGATGAGAATCAAGCGAAGGATATTCCCTTGATTGTTTTGTGATTCAATCATTCCCGGATGGTGCTGGCTGGAAACGCACAGAAACAATCCTTTGACGCCGGAGTTTCACGATGGTATAGGTTCCTTCCTCCAGTGTGATTGTGGTTCCTTCTTTTGGTATGCATTCCAGATTCTCCAGAAGATAACCCCCAATTGTGTGGGTACGGCTGTCATGTTTTAACTCCATTCCGATGGTATCTCCGACATCGTAGAAATCAGTATCGCCCTGAATAATCCATGATCCATCAGATTCCCTGCAGATAGGATCTACTGGCTGGGGTTCGCTCTCATCGTAGAGTTCTCCAAAAATCTCTTCCATGACATCTTCTCTGGTGACAACACCGTCCAGACCTCCATATTCATCAAGTACAACTGCCAGATGGACATGTGTTTTTTTTAGACGGAAAAAGAGCTCATGGATTTTCATCGTTCCTGGAACCATGTAAGGAGTATCTACGCAATCCTTAACCAATGTTCCAGAAGGCTCTCTGAGTGCCTTTGCCAGATCAAAGATACTAATGATGCCGGTTATCTGCTCCACATCATTTTTCAGGACCGGAGCTCGTGTATGACCGGATTTGGTAAACAGGTTCAAGGCCTCCTGTACATTCAAATCCTCATCAATGGAGAACAAATCGGTCCGGTGAGTCATGATGGCTTCGACGGGAGTTTCATTAATCCTGAAGACATTTCTGACCATTTTTTCCTCAAATGATTCCACCACTCCGTGGTCTTCAGCAATTTTAACATGATGCAGAAGGTTCTCCAGTGTGAGCATCTGCCGTTTTTTGCCAGCAAACATTACGGTGATAACACGACTTACCGAGGTAATCATCCAAATAACGGGTTTGAGTATCCATGAGAGAAGCAGGACGAATCCAGCACTGTAGAGACAGAGGGATTCATTCGCTACCAGGGCAATCTGTTTTGGAGAAACCTCACAAAAAACCAGTATGATGAGCGTCAAAACTCCGGTTGTCACCGCAATATACCCATTACCGAATATTTGAATTGTTGTTGCTGTTGTCATGGCCGAAGCACCGATATTGGCAAAATTGTTACAGATCAGCAGTGTGGTGAGCAGAATGTCCGGCCGTTCGGTGAGTTTTTGTACCAGACGGCCCCGCTTCCCATGATTTTGAGCCAGAGCACTTATTTGCCATGGAGAGAGGGATGTAAAAGCTGTCTCCACCGAAGAGAAAAAGGCAGAGACAAGAAGCAATAATACCAGAGATATCAAAGACCAGGCAATCATCAGGTAGTTTTGAATCGTCTGATCAATAAAGGATCTTCCATAATATCATCATTCACAATTTGAAGATTAACGACAAGAGGGGAACGATCCACATTGGTTCTGCGAGAATAACTTGCCACCAATCATCTATTATGAGTATTTTTATCGTCGAAAAATCAATCTGGACAAGGATAGTATATGGCCAAAAGAAAATTCAAAACAGAAGTGAACCAGCTTCTGAGCCTTCTGATTCATTCCCTGTATTCCCATAGTGAAATTTTCCTGAGAGAATTGATTTCAAACTCTTCTGATGCACTTGATAAACTCAAGTATCTCACGTTGACAGATGATACGCTCAAAAATCTGGATTTTATACCTCGTATAGACATCAGGGTTAACGGTGCCGGAGAAAATACACTGATTATTGAAGACAATGGTATAGGTATGAACGACACAGAGCTTGCTGACTCGTTGGGAACCATTGCCCGATCCGGTACGAAGAATTTTATGGAGACACTTTCTGGAGATGCCAGAAAGGATTCGAATCTCATCGGACGGTTCGGTGTCGGGTTTTATTCCTGTTTTATGGTGGCAGATACAGTGGAGGTTGTTTCCAGAAAGGCTGGAGAAGAAAAGGCATGGAAGTGGACCAGCGATGGAAGCTCAGGATACAGTATGGAAGAGGCCGAGAGGGAAAGTCAGGGTACGACGGTTGTTCTCAAATTGAATGAATCCGGTAAAGAGTACGACTCCCAATGGCAGGTAAAATCAATCATAAAAAAATACTCCGATCATATTGCATTTCCCATCCATCTCCACTGGAGTGAAACGACCGGGAAAGATGATGAAAAGAAAATAGAAGCGAAAGATGAGCAGGTGAATGTTGCTCATGCCTTGTGGAAGCGACCCAAGTCCGAACTCAAGGACGAAGACTACAATGAATTCTATAAAACCATCACTCATGAAAGTGAAGACCCCATGCTTCGTATGCATGTGCAGGCAGAAGGAACCCTGGAGTATACAACATTGTTTTTCATTCCCAGGATTGCCCCCACGGACATGTTTCAGGCGGATTACAAGCCCGGGGTTAAACTCTATGTGAAACGTGTCTTTATTACCGATGATGACAAGGAACTTTTGCCGGTTTACCTGCGCTTTGTCCGGGGAGTTATTGATTCTGAGGATCTTCCCTTGAATGTCAGCCGGGAAATCCTCCAGCAAAACAGAGTGATGGCTAAAATCAGGGAAGCCTCCGTAAAAAAAATTCTGGGTGAGTTCAAAAAACTTTCAGAGAACGAAGAGAAATATGCCACTTTTATCGAGCAGTACAATCGCCCCTTAAAAGAAGGGATGTATTCTGATTGGGCTCATAAAGAGGATCTGATAGCACTTGTTCGCTACAAATCCACGGCGGTGGATGGCTGGACAAGCCTTGAAGCGTATAAAAACAGGATGCCTGAGGACCAGAAAGCCATCTACTATCTGGCCGGAGAAAATGAAGAAGCTCTTTGCAAGTCACCCCTGTTGGCGGCCTACAGGGAGAAAGGTTATGAGGTAATCATCATGTCGGACGAAATTGATGAGATTGTTACTTCCATGATCGGACCTTACAAGGAAGTGGAACTGAAGGCCATCAACCGTTCAGGAGCTCTGGATGATCTGAAGACCGATGAAGACAAGGAAAAAGAAAAAAAGGCCCAACCGGTTCTCAAAAAGATCCAGAAAGTTCTCGGTGAAGCTGTCAAAAATGTTGTGGCATCAACCCGTCTTGCAGATGCACCAAGTTGTCTTGTTTCGGATGATGCCGATCCATCAGCTCAAATGCGGCACATACTTCAGGCCATGGGTCAGAAGGACATACCGGAGGCCACATTCATTCTTGAAGTGAACCCTCATCATCCGGTTGTCAAAGGCCTTGCTGATTCTTCGGATGACGATTTGATTGAAGATGTTGCCAATCTTCTGTACGAGCAGGCTCTTCTTGTTGAAGGTGTGGCCCTAAAGGATCCCGTGGCTTTTGCCGCCAGAGTTAACCGGATTGCCTCAAAGGCGTTCTGATTTTCCGAGGCGGACCGGCAGTGTCAGATGAACTGTGTTTTCTCCTGATTGTGATACATCGAAAATGCAGGAGCATGAAGGTTAGCATCAGAATTTACGCTTGAAGACCATTGGTTTTTCAAGCGTAAATTTTATAGTGTTTTTTCAGGATCGCAGGTAGACGAGCCATCTGATATTATTGTCTTCAAGTGAATGACGTGTTCTTTACTTTCCACTTCTCTAATGAAATAAACACCCAGAATCCATATATCCCCAAAGTAATGATTGTAAGCAAAAACCATTTAATCCATAGTCCGAATAGTCCAATTGCCTTTCCATTAAATTGTAATCGTTTACCGTTTATTACGGTGTGGTTGATCTTCCATCCATAGACCATACACAATGCCCATGGATAACAAATCCCCAAGGTTATCACGGTAATAAATCCCCCTGAAATCTTCCAGCCAATAAATGAAAACAAGCCTCCATCAAACTTTGATTCACTCAAAATCTCCGAATTGACATTCACATTAACATTCACATTTGTTTGTTCTGACATTGTTTCTCCTCATTACCTGAAAAGACATTTTAAACATGACGCCTATCCCATCCCTTGAGTGTAATCGGTATTTTTCGTACTCACAACACGAATAGATATGATATTTATACAAAACCTGATATGTCAAAGATTTCAGGCTGATTTTCATAGTCATTCGGTACATATAACACGGACAGGAATGCATCTGTTAACTATTGATATTTCTTGCAGACTGTAAGACCCCGGAGTTGTCATGAGGATTCTCCACCTTTGCAGAGGTGATTCCCCGAAACTGCACAAGCCATAGCAGACACCTCAGGTGGCTGCCGAACCATGGATCAGAACAGGCACATCTCAGGGGAGGCAACTGAACAAGGATGCGTACTATCCGGGACCCATGATATCAGAAAACAATTCGACGCTGAAGGAAAAAGCATTTCAGAAATTTCACGGATCACCCGTCATTCGAGAACAACAATCTGCATCAGAGACAGAAACAACGGCACACAGCAAAATCAATTTATACCAGAACTCTTGAAGAGAAAGAACATTGCACCCTGTGCCGGACTGTGGTCAATGGTATTTCACGTGCCAAAAAATGACTGTACCAGTCCCGGCGAGGATACCTGTCGTTGGAGCATATTCCCTGTGAGGCCCAAGTTGATTTCGGGGAAAACCATATTGAATGCCTGCACAAGGTATGAAAAGCCCGAGTATATGGGAGGAGTACCCAGCCGGATATGGTTTTGAGGATTCGTGCTGCAACCCCTTAGCCGGGCACGAGAAAGGAAGCGTGGAAAATAAGGGTTGTATGTAGAGGATCAAAGTGCTTTCCATCCGCTTTCTTCGGCCCCCCTGGGTATCAAAAGCGAAACCAGTACCCGTGGTGATTCCTGCAGAATGTATCACCTTGAGTCATGGGACACACCGGTATGCCACAATTCCCAAGCTGGCCGGAAACTGATATTACTGTTCTACCCGGAGCTCACAACATGACCGTTCTGGATGCCATGCTTCCAGAACCTGTTACATCATATCAGGAAGGTCTGAAGAACAGAGAAAGAGGCAAGGCTTTAAAGGTGCTTGTATCTCTGATGCAGGATACTGAGTGACACAACGACGGCAGATGCCTTCAGGCAGTCATTGGAAATGGGGCACTCTCTAGTGAATCCGTAATTCCGGGCTGAATCACCCGGGGATTTTGGAGATTGTTTCAGTTGAGTCCGGCAGCTACTGCCGAACCTTCTACCTGCTCATAATACATCATTTCGTATGCCGCCAGGTGATCCATATCCGGGCGGTTCCATGTATCGGCGGTTATGATATCAATCCACCCAATCAAGCGTCCGCACAGACTCCCCTTTGGCTCCTGATGATGGATCAGGCCATCAACAACGTGCCGCACCCAAACTGCCTGATTCAGTGCATCGAGTGTTATGTCCGTTTTCATTGATCGACTGGCCCGCCGGCCGATGATTATCCAGGAGAAAACGTCGATGACAAAAGACACATATACCCATTCCTGCCAAGTGAGAAACGTCAGTGAAATCAACGCCCCACAGCTTCTCTGGACGGCGGGCGGTGAGGGGAAGCTTGTCTTGATGCCCCTGACCCCGTATGACGCCTCGCAGCCCCATAAATCGCATAAGAGGCTCAGACGGAACAACGAGCAATCTGAAAATGCTTCTCCTTGAGGGTTTCATCCCGGTGAGCACAATCCGGTTCCAGGTGCGGGTCTGCATCCCGAACTTTGCGGTCCTGGCAGGTTGATGGAGAGATCGGCAGGGTTGTGCAGATCGACACATCCCATTGGGACTCCGAAGCTCTCGCACTTCTTGTTTTCACTTCTTTGATATGAGCACGTTCGTCGCTGGTGAGACCGTTTCGACGTCCCGGATCAATCTCAGCCCGCCGAACCCACTTATAATAGAGTTTCCGGGGTGAAGCCCACCGGGATTCATACTCTTTTTCGTGCTTTCAAACCATGCGAACGGCCCGTTCACGGACTTGGTGTATCGGGTCGCCATCATGAATAGCGACAGCCGGAAATATCATCAGAGTCTTGATGATCGAACTCCGAATGAGATGTATCGGTCATTGCCATCTGATACTCATTTGATACTAATCAGAATGCTGCCTGAATGTGGAGAGATTTCACCTTATTCAAAGGATAAACTTTTGACAATTGGACTTGGCATGGTACTTTTTGAGAACCAATACTGAAAGTGTGAAGGATTTTAAACGCTACCGAATCAGTCTTGACTACTGGTAAAAATCATATAATTCAATTAGCCTTGAACCATGGAAAATTCTCAGGATATCGTTGTCACAGGAATTGGTGCCATCACGCCTACAGGATTGAATTATCGGGAGTTCTGGAAAAATCTTGTTGAAGGAGTTTCCGGGGCGGATTATATCAAGGGATTCGATACCAGCGGATTTAGATCAGAAATTGCTTGCGAGGTGAAAGGATTTATTGCGGGAGATTATATCGACAGGAAAAGTGCCAGAAAGATGACTCGTTTTTCCCAACTGGCGGTCTGTGCTTCGGTGGAAGCGGTGAAGGATTCCGGTGTGAACCTGACCAGCATGGATCCTCTGCGAGTGGGGAGTATCATGGGATCGGCAGCAGGGGACTACGAGGTGTTGGAAAAACAGTTCGCTACTTTGGCGGAACGGGGCCCTGGGCGGGGGAATCCTCTGGCGGTTCCGAAAATTATTCCCAATATGGCCGCGGGAAACGTGGCTATTGAGCTGGGAATACACGGACCGAACATGGCTGTTTTGTCAGCCTGTGCCACAGGGGCTCATTCGATCGGGATGGCAATGCTGATACTGCAGTCAGGTCAAGCAGATGTCATGATTGCCGGGGGAACTGAATCCACCATTTCCCCCTTGGTCGTGGATGCCTACGGTTGCATGAAAGTTCTGTCTGCCAGAAATGATAATCCCAAGGCTGCCAGCCGTCCGTTTGATCTTGAACGGGACGGATTCGTGATAGGGGAGGGTTCAGCGGCACTGGTGTTGGAACGTCGGGGGGACGCAGAAAAAAGAGGAGCCCTGATTTATGCAACACTGGGAGGCCTGGGCATGACTGCTGATGCCACAAGCATCGCTGCCCCGGACGAAAACGGCAGGTGGGCCAGTGAAGCCATGAAAATGGCCTTGAATAATGCAAGGCTGACCCCGGACGATATCGGATATGTGAATGCACATGGCACATCAACCCTGGCGAATGACAAAACCGAGACCAGGGCAATCCATACAGTTTTCAAAAGTCGGGGGAAAAGTATACCGGTAAGTTCCAATAAATCCATGATAGGCCACACACTCGGGGCGGCTGGAGCCATCGAAGCTGTTGCAACCGTATTGAGTCTTCATACAGGAATATTGCCACCGACAATCAATCAGGAAAAAGCAGATCCTGAGTGTGACATTGACACCATTCCGAATCAGGCCAGGGAAGTAAAAATCCGGGCCGCAATTACGAATTCATTCGGTTTCGGAGGACAGAATGCTTCTCTTGTTTTCATTGCACACTAGGGGAAACCGGATTTTTCCCTGATCAGAAGCTTCCAGGAAGCGGTCAGCCCGTCAAAAATCTGATTTTGCAACCCTTTCAGCTTTATCAACATGGTATCATACTTCCTGTATAGCTGACTTGCTCCGGACTCACCAACTTCCAGAATCCTTGCATGAAACCACTGCACTCTGGCGACAATGCCGTCATGCTGGATTCTGAGGTCTTGAATCCTGTTGACGATGCTTTCCAGAGGCTGGAGCATACCTTCACAAACCTTGTGCTGATATGCCTCGGAGAGTTCTTCAATCAAGGATGCCACTGGTACGATCTTGTTCACTCTGTAGGCATTGGTTCCGGCAAAGACAAATCCCTGGCTGTTTCTACCCCGACGGGCATTGTCCAGGGCAATCGAGATGCAGTATTTTGCATTATTGGATTGACAACTCGAGAGACATTTCCATGCACAGGTAAACGAAGGACGCCTGCCACTTTCCACATCTTCGATGAACTTGTTACGTATGGCTCGACCGGGCATACCTACAGGACTTTTTATCAGACCAATCTGTTCTTTTGTGCATTCAACGTAGGATTGTTTGAATTGATCATCCGCATCACATTCTTCTGTTGCCACAAATCGCGTGCCCATTTGTACGGCAGATGCACCAAGTTTGAGAACATTGTGAATATCCTCCCCCGTGTAGATACCTCCTCCGACAATGACAGGTATCTCCCGGGAGAACTCTTTTTCAAACGGTATGAGTGCTTCGATAATCCCGGGAACTATGGCTTCCAGCTGAAAGTCGGGATCATCCACTTGTTCTATCGTAAATCCCAAATGACCGCCAGCTTTCGGACCTTCAAAAACAACAGCGTCGGGTACGTCACCGTAAATTTTCTTCCACATGCTGAAAATCAGTTTTGTTGCTCGTACCGAGCTGACGACAGGAACGGCTTTCACTCCGTTCTGTCGCATCTTCCCGACGGGGAGATTTTTGATCGGTAGTCCGGCACCCATCACAATCAGATCGACTTTTTCTTCGATGGCGGCATCCAGCATTTCTTGAAAATCATTAACGGCCACCATGATGTTCACACCGATAATGCCATCGGTGTTTTTTCGGGCGGTTCTGATTTCCCTGTGCAGGGCCCGAAGATTTGCAACACGCCCATCTTTGTAATAATCAGGCTCAATCATACCAATGGCATTCGCTGCAATGATACCGATGCCTCCAGCTTCTGCTACGGCTGAGGCCAGGGAAGAAAGGGAAATGCCGACGCCCATGCCTCCCTGAACGATTGGAACGCGAGCTGTCAGATTACCGATTTGCAGAATCGGCCATTCAAAGCGTGGTGGATGTAACTGCTTGAGTTGTTCCTTGAAGCGGTTAAAGTATATGGATTTTGATAAATCTTCAGTCAGATTTTTCAGTGTTGAAAATACACTGTCGAAAGTATTTGTAATCACTATTCACTCCGGGAGAGGGGTGTTCAGATTAGAGAACAACCCTCTCTCAAGAGAATACATGATAATGACACAGAGGGGAAGGGCCGCTACACAGGAGTTTTTTCGGCAGGCCACCTTCATGACATAGTCTTCAGAAGACCCGGTTTGTCAAACAGGTTCTTCCCCCGAATACAATAACACTCTCCACATTCAGGCAGCATTCTGATGAGTATCAGATTGAAATGACCAATACCTCCGATGTTCGATCATCAAGACTCTGGTGAAACCTCTGACAGTTATCGAATCGGAAGTAACGGGAAAGACGTCTTGTCATTTCTACAGAATTATACGATCCACATCAATATTCTTCCACCGTCCCTGACAATCATCCTGACATGTACGTTGGTTATCCACAGAGTACCAAAACCATCGGAAATCAACTGACCTTGATCCGTATGGAACATTGCCGATACTCCATACCACCCAGAACATGCAACAAGGCGTCAATTGAATCGCCCCGGGAATCGCGGAGACTCTTTTCATTGAGTCCAGTGGCCATGATATCAATCCACCCAGGCAAGCGTTTCCAATGCAATCTGTTCGATCGTCCCCCAGGAGCGTCTCCGGTGAATCACGTTTCCTTCAGTAGAGGCCGTTATCGTCACAGGCTATGGCGTTCTCATACAAGAGTCCCCCTTTGGTTCCTGGCATGGTGTTGCAGATCGATTCCATGCTCATCACGATTCTCAGCGATGAAGCGAACCATCATCTTTTTCGGCGGTCGAGCTCCTCCTGTGCGTACTATGCTGACGCTTTTCAACGCAGCTCATTGGCACTCCGAAGCTCCCGTTCTTCTGTTTCCACTTCTTTTATATGAGCACGTTCGTCGTTGGTGAGACCGTTTCGACATCCCGGATCAATCTCACCCCGTCGAACCCACTGACGCGGAATCTCCCGGGTGCCGCCCACCGGGATTCATACTCTTTTTCGTGGTTTCAAACCATGTGAACGGCCCGTTCACGGACTTCCGGTGCATACCTGCTTGCGTTCTCATCACACAATCCTCTGTAAGGATTTGTGTCTCCGGTAAAGCCGGGACGATTTATAAAAAATGTTTTTCTCCGATGACCCGATTCAGATCTTCGCGTGTATGGAAGACCGTCCGGGGCAGGGGAGCACAGACCCGGGTATAAATATTTTTTACAGCATGTTCCACATGGTCTTTGTGTTTTCCTGCCCGGGTCGGGAGAATCGTACAGCGGTAGTATTCGGCGAAATCAGACAGCAGAGGATGCAGATCCGACTCCACCGAAATACCGTAGAGCATTTTTCAGTCAGATCCTGTAAAGAATTCCTGGTACTGGCTCTGTGATGCCTCAGCGCAGGGATATTGACTGCAGGGAAGGATTGCAATGTGGATTTCACTCCGGTTATCCCTGAAGTAATCTCCCTCTTCTCATCTACATCTGTTTGTGGAAGCAGAACTGGGTATCGTTCAGCCCGCCTGTTTTTCAAGCCGGATAATCTCTCGGATTTTCTTCATTGAGGTTCTCTTTTCCGGCACACGCATCATTCCCAAAATCATTATTCAAGAGAGAATTGTGGCCTGTTATCAAGAGGTGTTTCAGGATTCCGGTAAACTTCTCAAAAGTGGCAGGATTCATCCGGAATATCCAGGATGTTCGGCCGGGAATCAGGATCGTTCAATGTTTCCATATGAACGTATTTTGTTTGTTGCAGGCTCAATCCGGAAATTCAATTACAGTACAAAATCCTCAAGAATCTTTTATCTTGACGGATTTATTATTACAACCTATTATTAAAATAAAAAGAGAGAAAAATATGCCAGGAAAGAAGCTTCACATGCCAACAGCGTATACAATTTTACTTTGTCTCATAGTTATAATGGCAGTATGTACATGGATAGTGCCAGCAGGGCAGTACGATTATCTGGAAGGAACCACCCAACCAGTACCTGGAACATACCATGTGGTGGACTCTCGTCCACAGGCATTATGGGAAGTGATCAATGCTCCTGTAAAAGGTTTTTATGAGGCCAGGGATATTGAATTATTTATACTGGTAATCGGTGGATTCCTGGGTGTTGTAATGAAAATCGGTGCTATTGACGCAGGAATAGGACAGGTAATAAAAAAATTAAAAGGTAGAGAAAAAATAATGATTCCTGTCTTGATGGTGATCTTTGCAGCAGGCGGAACATCATTTGGAATGGCAGAAGAAACCATAGCCTTCTACCCTCTCCTGATTCCAGTCTTTCTAGGTGCTGGATATGACACTCTTACGGCTGTTGCGGTAATTATGTTGGGAGCAGGAACAGGAGTCCTGGCTTCTACCGTAAACCCATTTGCTACAGGGATTGCATCAGGTTTTGCAGAAATCTCAATTGGCGATGGTTTGGGATTAAGACTTTTAATGATGCTTGTTTTACTATCTTTTGCAATATTTTACGTAATGAGATATGCAAAAAAAGTGAAAAAAGATCCAACAAAGTCACTGGTTTATGATTCAATGGCCGATGATAAAATTCATTTTCTGGGATTGGAAGAGAAAAAAGTACCAGAATTAACAGGAAAGAGAAAACTGGTTCTATGGTTATTTGGAATGACTTTTATAGTCATGATTTTGGGAGTAATTCCGTGGGCGTACAAGTTTAATATTACAATATTTGAATCTATGAATAATTTCGTAATCGGATTGCCGGTCATTGGGAAATTATTCGGTGGAATGGTTCCTCTTGGCGACTGGTGGTTTGGAGAAATGACGGTATTGTTTCTGGTTTCTGCAGTGTTAACAGGAAAAGTTTATGGCATGAAAGAAAAAGAAATTGTATCGGTATTTGTGCGCGGTGCAAAAGATTTATTAGGTGTTGCACTGATTGTAGGAATTTCGAGAGGAATCACTATCGTGATGAATGCTGGTGGAATGACCAATACAGTATTGCATTGGGGCGAACAAGCGTTAACTGGTGTCGGAGCTACAGCGTTTGCGATAATCTCCTATGTATTCTACTTGCCGATGTCGTTCTTGATCCCTTCTACCTCAGGGTTGGCAACACTATCCATGCCAATCATGGCTCCTTTGGGAGAATTTTCAGGGTTAGCGAAAAGTGTCGTGGTAACAGGATATCAATCAGCATCAGGTCTTCTCAACTTAATCACACCCACATCAGCAGTTGTCATGGGTGGAATAGCAATCGCCAGAGTGTCCTTTGTTAAATGGATCAAATTCACAATGCCCTTATTTATATCATTTATAGCAATGACAATGGTTTTTCTGGTAATCGGATCAATTCTTTAGACTTGGTACAAAGGGGGAATTTATCTTTTGTATCATCTTCCGGTGAACTGTATCATAAGACATTGTTGCCCAACATAAATTTCATAAGGCCAACTCAAATTGACGTTTTTCACGCCATTGAAAGTGTTACCACCGAACGATACCACCATGGCTTGAGAGAGTGCGGTAATCCGTTTTTGAGAGATTAATCTGGAAACCGGCATCCATCGCGCTACCATTGGGCAGTGTGCGAGATGCTGCAACCAATTGAGCATGGCAGGATGCACAGATACCGCTCCCCAGTAACAATCGGATTCTCGAGAGGCCCTGCAATGACGCAGGAGACTTTCCATGCCACTCTGATCAATTCCCTGGCGTTATTCGCCTGAGCGCTCAAGATAGTTTTCCCCGACAGGAGGGCAAAATACCGGAACTATTCGCAAGGGTTCCGTTCATCCGTAGTACGCAAGACACTTGACGGTTGAGGATTTCTGGAACACGCATCAACCATCGTTTTATTTCGTTTTTCGGCAAGGAAATGATATTTCCCGTTACGTCAATTCTGAGGTATGATGATGTTTAACCCGGAATGGCTGTGACTTGGGATATTGAGAAATCCACAAAGCCTGAGAACCATACATCTGGTATCTTCCATAGAGGAACACTGGCCGGGAATAGCTGTTCGTGATTCCCGGATCGGTACACAGTGCCATCAGTGATACACCGTTCATCGCATTGCCGTTATCTGAATGAATCAATACATCCGGAGACCCATTATCCCTGAAGGTGTGAGTAAAGAGTTCATGAGCCAGTTCATCATCCTCCCGACCGTGTATGGGCCATTCCACCATGCTTCTATCCCGGATATCGATCATCACGCAGGCAGAAAAATCCCCGGACCCTGGATGCAATCCAGATGATATCCCAACACCTGATTCACTCCGCCGGTGGCACATCGCTGTGGTGGAGTATGATGATGAACTCGTGGTTTTGTATTCCCACGGTTGTGGATCAGACTTTTTTTCAAACACGATAAAACGTTCTTGAACTGGCGATATAAGTCTGTTTATCAAGGAGAGATGCATGGATCTTATAAGGGTTCATATCTCTCTATTCTGTATTGCAACACAGACTGATTATTTGTTTTTCTTCTCCCTCACGCAGCTTTCCGGGTACCCGTTTTGAAGCTCCCTTACGTTGATCCTGATAATGGCCATTAGTGCCATCATGGCCCATTCTGGTGGGTGGAAGAGTTTCTACGACCATTTGAGCCGGGTTGATGTAGCACCGGAAGATAAACTCAAAAAGTGGTCTGACTCCTGACTTGCAGGCCGTCGGGCTGAGTGATATGGATGATTTTCCCCTTCTCCGTAAAAATGATATCCAGTAATCCATGCGCGTTACCCAAGTGGTAACAAAGAGCTTCTTCCCGGTTTCAGGCGTGTTGATCCAGAGGTCGGGGAAGGATTCGGGATGTCGAGAGAAATGGAGCAGGACTCACAGTCTTCTGCTGAAAACTGCCCCATGACCACCCGATGATGATGCCATAATTACATCCCTATCGGGCTTTCGTCCGTTGATGCTTCGGGGACGCTGCAATAGTCCGGCTGGAGAGATGCCGATGCACAAAAGCCGTTGAGGCGAACCGTCGGACATTGATTGGGATTCCTGGAATTGGAAGTGGACATGTTCGAGCAGGAAAAAATGATGCGAAAAATTGAAATTATCAGAGCGACAGCCTGCCAGCACAACGAAACGTCAGCTAACAACAGAGTCCGGGATTTCTCAGGAACGTTTCGTATTTTTTCCCCACAAAACGCATTATTCAGGAGAACCTTACGGCACACGGAACTTCGGAAATGTATTTTTCAAAAGAGATAATTTTCTTTGGAGACAGAGTCGATCTCTGATGAGAAGTGCGGCATCAGGTGTACCAAAAAACATTCTTTGAAAATCATATTCTGCATCTGACTTCGGTCAATGTTATATTGACCGAAGTCAATATCAGAAATACTATCAGATCCAGTACGCACCGGAGAGAATTGAATATGAGAATCATTGTCCCGATCAAACAGGTTCCGGAAACATCCAGTGTCAAAATGGACCCTCAAACTGGCACGATTGTCCGTTCCGGATCGGAAGCGGTTGTAAACCCTCTGGATTTATACGCTATTGAAGCTGCTCTTCAGATCAAGGATCAAACAGGCGGAACCGTTCATGCACTGAGCATGGGGCCGCCACGGGCTGAAAAAGCCGTCCGGGAAGCCATTGCCATGGGCTGTGACGGGGGGGTTCTTGTTTCCGACAGAAAATTCGGTGGTTCGGATACCTGGGCCACGTCCTGCATCATTTCTCAGGCGGTAAAAGTTATTGGGGAATTCGATCTGATTATCACCGGTGAACGAGCTACTGACGGGGACACCGCTCAGGTGGGACCAGGAATTGCGGCATGGCTTGATGTGTCTCTGGTCACCTACGTTTCCAGTATCTCTTCCCCTTTCTTGACCACCACAGGGAATTTGCAGCTTGAACGTCTGGTGGAGGACGGTTATCAGCAGATCAACGTGTCACTTCCGGCCCTTCTCACTGTGGTAAAAGAGATTGCAGAACCCCGGCTTCCCACACTGGAAGGGAAAAAAAGGGCCATGGTCGCAGAGATACCCTTGTTGAACTCGAAAAATATGGATCTGGATCCCTCCTCTCTCGGTCTGAAGGGCTCACCGACAAAAGTCATCAGGATTTGCACCCCCCGGATAACCCGGGGTGGAAAAGTCGTCAATGCCAACGGTGACGTGCAAGGGGCCGTCTCCCAATTACTGGATTTTCTGAGAGAAAAACATCTGGTAAAGGAGCGTGTAAAATGAGCTTTGTATGGACCATCGCCGAACAACATGACGGTCATCTGAAGGCTGTCTCATTTGAAATTCTGGCCAGGGGGCGAGTTCTGGCAGACGATCTGAATACCAGACTTGCAGCGGTTCTTGTCGGAGAGAATGTCAGTAAAGAGGAGATGCAGAAACTGATTGAACGGGGTGCCGACGAGGTTTATTCCCTGCAACATCCCCATCTGGCGGAGTTTACCTGTGAAAGCTACAGTAAAATACTTCAGAATTTGATTAAAACCTGGAACCCGAACATTATTCTTGCTTCGGCCACCACCATGGGCCGCACTCTGATGCCCCATATTGCTGTTAAAACCCATTCAGGTCTTACTGCGGACTGTACCGAACTGACCATAGAGCCGGGTACCGATAATCTGCTTCAAACCCGGCCGGCTATCGGCGGTAATATTATGGCAACCATAAAAACCCCGAATCATCGTCCCCAGATGGCTACAATTCGTCCCAGGTCCAGCAAGCCTCTGGATCCTGATGCCTCCCGAACCGGAAGAATTATTGAAGTTCCTGTAGATGAGAATCTGCTGGATAACCGGGTGCAGGTAACAGGCTACCGCCAGGACGATACCGGTTTTGTCAATATTGAAGAAGCCGATGTGGTCATTGCCGGAGGCCGCGGATTCAAAAAGGCCGAGAATTTTCGGATTTTATCTGACCTTGCAAAGCAGCTGGATGGTGAAGTCGGTGCAACACGAGACGCTGTTGATCAGGGCTGGACAGGTTATTCCCATCAGATTGGCCTGAGCGGGAAAACAATTTCATCACGATTGTACATCGGTGCAGGAATCTCGGGTTCCATCCAGCATCTGGCTGGTATCAAAACCTGTGAAACCATCGTATCCATCAATTCCAGTCCCGAAGCGAATCTTCATAAAGTTGCTGACTTTGCCATCACAGGCGATCTCTTTGAAGTTCTGCCCGAACTACTCAAACAGCTTGGAGGTTCGATTCAACCCTCCGCCAGCATCAATCCGGCCACAGCATCCGTTCTGTCCGGGGCAAGGGATGTCAGGCGAACCCGGCCGACAGACTCTCCTTATGCCGAGGTCAGTAAAGACATCATTGAACAATTAATCGACATTGCAGGGAACACAAATATCATTCTGGAAAAGGAACGTTTGCGAGCTTACTCCCACGATGAAACAGACGCTGATGAATACGGCACCATGCCGGAAGTGGTGGTATTGCCCACTACCGTGGAACAGGTGGCAGCAGTAATGAAGCTGGCCAATCGGGAGAATATTCCCGTTACTCCCAGAGGAGCCGGCTCAGGACTCTCCGGAGGTGCCATACCGGAATTCGGGGGTATTATACTTTCTGTAGAGAAGATGAACGCACTCATTGAACTGGATGAAGGAAACATGGTGGCAGTGGTGGAATCTGGTATGGTAACCAACGACTTTGCCCGGTGCGTGCGGGAGCATGGAATGTTTTTCGCAGGCTATCCGATGAGTCTGGAAACCTGTTTCATCGGTGGAAATATCGCCGAAAATGCCGGGGGTGGTAAAGCCGTGAAATACGGTGTCACCGGTCGTTATATACTGGGCCTTGAAATGGTCACACCCACAGGAGACATTGTGACTCTTGGAGGTAAGGCACCGAAAGATGTCTCGGGTTACAATTTGAAACAGCTGATTGTCGGCTCAGAGGGTACTCTGGGCATTATTACCAAAGCGACTATCCGGCTCATCGGCCTTCCCTCTGTCAGTTCAGACCTTCTGGTGCTCTTTGAAACTCCCGGAGAAGCCATAAACGTCGTACCTGCCATTATCAAGTCCGGGATTGTTCCAACCAGCATTGAATTTATGGACCGCCTCTCGGCACAAACCAGTTGCAGGTATTTGAATGAACGCTTGCCCTGTGGCGATGCCGGTGCCATGCTTTTGATTGAACTGGATGGAATAAATGAAGCCCAGGTAGAGCAGAATCTTGTTTCAACAGGTGAATTATGCATGGACAATGGCGCAACAGAAGTGTTTGTTGCGGAAGATTTCAATACAAAGGAAAGAATCTGGAACGTTCGACGGAATATTGCCGAAGCGTTCAAAGTGTTCAGTCCTGTTCAATCCCTGGAAGATATTGTTGTACCCACATCACAAATCCCCGCATTGCTCCCTGAACTGGAACGTTTGAGTAATCAGTATAAAATGCTGATACCTTGTTATGGTCATGCCGGGGACGGGAATCTCCATGCAACACTGGTTAAAAAACCGGAAATGGACATGGCTGTCTGGAAGAGAAACGAAGATTCCGTTCTGAAAGAAATTTACAGGATAACAAGCGATTTGGGTGGAAAAATCAGCGGTGAACACGGAATCGGACTCAAACGCAGAAAATATCTGAAAGATATTATTAATCCCGTAGAGCTAAAATTGATGCAAGCTGTCAAGAACGCCTGGGATCCCGGAAATATCCTGAATCCTGGGAAAATTTTCAACGAGGCGACTTCATGGAGAACAGAGAAAAAATCAGTGATCACATAAAAAAATCGATCATAAAAAATGCTCTGTGTCTGTTTCGGGAAAAGGGTTACAACTGTGTATCGGTGGAAGAGATTACCCGGGTCACAGGCATATCCAAAGGATCATTCTACACCTATTTCAAGACAAAAAGTGATATTATTGTTGAAGAATTCCGGAAAATAGACCGCTACTACGACAGTTATGCCTCAAGGGCTCTTCCAGGGTTGAAAACCCCGGCTGACAAGTTAAGGGCATTTACCCGGGCCCAGATGAGCTATATCAACGATAAAATCGGTGTGGACAATCTGAAGATTCTCTATTCCAACCAGATACTGGGAAACAGTGGCCTTGCAGATAACGTAATTGTTGATCCCGGACGCCGCTGGTATCGCATCGTTGAACTGATTATTGTAGAGGGTCAGATAGACGGTTCGTTCCGGTCGGACATCAACGCCCTGAACCTGGCCAAAGGGTTCAATCGGTCCATCCGCTCAATTTTTCTTGACTGGTGTCTTACCAACGGGAATTTCAATCTCGAGAAAGAATCTTTGAAATACCTCACCGAATGGTTGATGCCGGCAATCAGTCGCTCCGGGGCATAGACGTATTCGGTTCCGGCACCGGGATTTTTTGTAGTCATAATATTCCGGTTTGTGGGAGATTCAACGAACAATGCCATTGGTGTAGAGTTTACATTCCCGGATATTCGATTTACAGCTACTGACAGGAGAGGTTCTGATAGAACGAAAAATACCACCGGATCTTTATAATTCAGCGGCTGTTAATAATCTGGCTGTGATGATGGTACGCTTCAGAAATGAGGTTGACACCATGTGCGACTGGCATTCAGGATTACTCACCGCCGTGGTAGCAGTCAGTGGTGCTGTCAACGATGAAAGACAGGAAATTATGCTCACCAATGCTCTGCAGATTTTCGAACCGATATCAGTGAGTGAACCTCTGGGAATTCTTTTGAATGCTCCTGAGGTTCTGTTTGACAATATCCAGGCTTGCATAAGGGACGAAGCATACAAAACCGGAAGACACAGGATTATTTGCTCGCCTTGGTAGAATACCATCCGGATTGTACCTTGCATGATATTTTCATTGGTATCGGAGTCATATTCCGGGGAACTCTGATCCATGGCCGATCCATCAGGTATCTCATGGTTCCTGTTGAAGAGGGTCACCAGGTTGAGCATAAAAAAACATTACGAATTTGGGACAATCCCTTACGGTGATGTCTTGCATTTCCGATATGAATGAAATCGTTCTTCCAGCAGATCCGACGATATTATGGAAGAATCAAGTCAGATTATTCAGCATGGTTCTGCTGACAAAAACTGGAGAATTCTTCCAGCTTGTCAAGAGTCAGTCGAACTGTTAATTCCCGGAAAACAGTCGCTGAATGGGCTGTATATTCAGCTCTCAATTACCTGTTCACAATACGAAAATTCCCACTGAAAGATCCAGTTAAAAACTGAAACAAAACTACGTTCATCTATTTGTATATATTAAAAAAAAAGAAAAACATGCTATGTGGAAATATCTCTTGTAAACCATGTTAGTTGTTTTTCCAACTTGCATGATAAGGAGTAATTCATATTCTAAAAAATCGTTAATCGTCTTTCTCTTAATGGCTGGTTTTTCAGTTTTTTCACAGGATGCACTCAAAAATCAAAAAAACACTTTCGCTGAATCCACTGAGAAGATTATCCTTGATTTCTGGTCATGGAGAATCGAAGATATTGAGATTAATAACAATTCTGTCGATATCTTCGAGTCAAAAAAAACAACATCAATGTCAAATTGTGCCGCATATAAAAATACCGGGTACAACTCGATTCTTTTGGCTGCTATCAAAGGTGATACCAGGCCGGATATCATTCATCTGCGAGCTCGTGTGGATTTGGAGACTTATGCACAGCCAGGTTATCTGATGCCTTTGAATGATAAGGTTCCTGAAAAAAAACGTTTGTGAAACAGCCTTGAGTGGCGCAACAAGTATTTCTGACAGTAAGTATTATGGAGTTCCTTTTGCCAGCCAGACTCTGGTAATCTACTACAACAAGAAAATATATAACGAATCCGGTCTTGAGAGCCACAACGCTGTGAAAATTGCCGGGTACCCCGCAGGCCAACGGCGGTGAAGATGGCTGGATCCTGGAAGTACTCCGGTACCATTTGTCCCAACTTTTATGGCGATAATAACTTTTTGGAAGCGGTTACTTCCGGTGACACTGATTCTACCGATATGGCCTGTCAGGAATCTCTGGACAGGCTTACAGAACGCATCCCCTGTATACCGGATAACGATACGGGGACTGCCTGTACCGACATGCAAATGCTCTTCATCAATGAAATAGGCTGCGCACTTCATTAGAGGAAGCTGGCCAATTCTGCGCGGATAATCTCAAATAAAAAGCTGATGTTTCCGGAGTGGCTTACACCGATCCATTTCTCAAGAAAATCGGGAAGTTGAACAGACATGCCACACCATGGATATCATGCTGATTGGTTTCCGTGACAAGCAACCTGGTAGACACTGTTCCAGAACCGATATTTCAAAAGACTTTTACAGGATATCATATTCACAGGTTCGACTCAGATTTTCCTGCCAGCTGATATTTAATCTTCTGGATTTTTGACTGAAGAATTTGAAATATACGTGCAGGGAGAATATGAATAAAAATACAAGCAATGCGATGGATAACAGTTTTCATCCTGCCGGTCTGTTTTTCGTTCCTGGATTGGCAGTTTGAATGATGTTGAACAAGTCTACACCATGACTGGACGGTGGACCGTATTACTCTACGGACATCCTGGTAATCCTTCTCAAGACAAACAGGGGAATCTTTCGTTCCCCATATTTCCGACCGAAAATCCGGATATTTCCAACTATGCAACCGTATGGGGAAACGGTGATTTCGGCCGTTGTTTTTTTAACAGTGTGTTTATTACAGCTATCAGTATGATTTTTCTCTCTGGTTCCATGTCTGCCTTCGGCATTGCACGCTACCGCTTCCGCCTGGCCATTCAGTATACCTCCAGTGTCTGGCGAGGATTATACTTCCTCTCAAAACCGCTACCATCCCTCTCTTTCTCCTGATGTGAAAAGGGGTCTCATGAATTCACAGGTTGCTCTTATTCTTGTATTTACAGCAATGACTATGCCGTCAACGGTATTTATTCCAACAGGATTTATGCATACTATTCCAAAAGGTCTGAACGATGCTGGACGAATTGATGGTGCTCATAATCCTGGAATTTATCGCCATTCTGCCCATGCTGATTTTTTAGGTGTTTTTATCCAGATATTTCATCAAAGGTATGACTTCAGGTGCAATCAAATGACCTTTAACTTCACCAATATACTGAAAAAATCTTCTGTTTCAACAATCATCAATCTGAATTTACAACAGAATCTGCTCAGGGAGTGCGTTCTTTCAGAAGGTGGTATAGAAGAAACATTTATGGAAGACCGATTGCTTGATCCAGGATATGCTTGCGAAACTCCTGATTTTCTGACGGAATGCACAGATTGGAATTCCGGAAACCTCCAGGATAAATTGGCAGGTCATTCATTGTTTTTGCAAACCTTTCCGCATTCCCCCAGTCCCTGTCGATTAACTGCACAGGCTTTCGCATGGAGCTTGAATAAAGGCCGGAATATTCATTATGCTTTCTTTCCTGCATGGGACATGGAATTCTGGTTGATTCATATTGATTCCGCCTGTGTTTGCATTACTAATCTGGCATTCGGTAAATGAAAAGGTTTTTTATTTACCGGACTTTGATGAACAGGATATTCCTCATCGACAGAATCTTTGAAAATGGACAATAATATGAATTATAATACATACACCAACGATATCGAATTAATGGCAAAAGCTCGCACGAAAGCTGAGGAATTTGTCGCAAAAGAGAAGCCATTCCACCTGGGCTATATCCCGACTGAGCAGCCTCATCCATATACCGTAAATTTCAGTCAGGAGATAACCGGGAATACACAAGATGGTTTATCCCGACTCCTGGAAGTGGATATGGATATTCCGTCAGTGGCCCGGAAAATTTTCCACAGCAAGGAATTCTCAAGTCTGGTTGAAGCCATGCGGATATCCGTGACAAAAAAGAAGAAAATCTGTTTTTCAGGCTGTGGAAGTACCGGACGACTGGCAATTCTTCTTGAGAAGATGTGGCGTCAATTCTGGGAGGATCGATCCGGGGTTGCACCAGGAACTGCATCCCGGAATGAAGATCCATCCAATCGGGACTTGCAGAATGCAAATCGTGCATGCAGTATCATCACCGGGGGTGAAAGGGCTCTGATTCGTGCCGTAGAGAATTTTGAAGATTACAGCGAATTCGGTGCTCGGCAGGTCCGGGACCTCAAGCTTGATGAAGGAGATTTGCTGATCGCTATTACGGAAGGTGGGGAAACATCGTCCGTTCTGGGAACTGCCACTGAAGGGCTGAAGCGGGGTTGCAGGGTGTTTTTGGCCTTTAACAACCCTGTCAATCTCCTGATTGAAAAAATTGAACGATCCCGGAAAATTATAGAAAATCCCGAAGTGACAGTTCTGGATCTTTACACTGGATCAATGGCGCTCACCGGATCGACGCGGATGCAGGCGACAACCATGGAGCTGCTTGTTATCGGTTCCGCCATGGAAGCGGCTTTGTCTCAAGTGGTTATAAAAGATGATTCCACAACGTCCACAACTGATGCGGCCAATCTGTTCGCTATACTGATTAAAGAACTTCGTTCCACAAAAACCCTGGATATTCTTGCACAATTAGCAGAAAAAGAACGGGATATTTATAGCGAAAATGGGCGAGTGACTTATTGGGCAGACGAGTTTCTGATGGATATTTTCAGTGATACCACCGAACGTTCTCCCACTTTCATGATACCCTCTCTCAGACCTTATGATGAAGAGCACACGCCTGTATCCTGGGTATCTGCCAAAGATCCCGGCCGTGAGAGCTCCGACGCATGGAGGGCTATGTTACGACATGCCCCAAGGGGACTGGATTGGACCTCAGCGGACTATCGTGAAATTGACGCACCAGACGATATTATTGAGAAATCACCAATTCTGGATAACGGTGAAATTAACCGCTACCACATCGGCAGAGAGGATGATCCAAGCCGAACTGAAACCGGTGTCTACTGGTTCCTTCAAATAAAAACCTCATCCGAAGACAGCCCATGGGTTCCTGGTGCAGACGTTCTTCTTATCGGTGAGGATCTTCCCGCTCCCAACGGTGTAAAAGTATATAAACTGCCGATTAACATGCCCGTAAGCCCCGTAAATTTGTGGAGACATCTGGCAGTAAAACTGATATTCAACACCATGAGTACCGGAACCATGGGGCTTATGGGACGCATCCGCGGTAACTGGATGGTTCAGGTAGACCCGACAAACAAGAAATTGTTGGATCGGGGTAGCCGCATTATTGCCAAAATTGCTGACATTGATTATCTGAAGGCCTGTTACGAACTTATTCTATCCCTGCTGGCACGGGAAGAATTGCTTAAAACCGGGGGGGAGACGACGGTTTCACCGGTAATAGCGGCTCTGGAAAGGCTGGGAAAATGGAGATAAAAAATACTCTGACAACTGCATCGCCCCGGATTTACCGGGACATCAATCCTTGAGAGGATTGTGTGACGAGAACGCAAGTCAAGGTATTCACCGGAAGTCCGTGAGCGGGGCGTTTGCATGGTGCTCAAGCACAAACAAGAGTATGCATTTTGGAGGACAGTACACCCGAAACTCTTCGCAAATGGGTGTGCCGGGATGAGATTGACCAGAGACGTCGAAGCAGCCTTATCAGCGACGAACGGGTTCACAAAAGCGTTGAAAACAGAATCCCGGGCGCTTCGGAGTGCCAATGAGATGCGTCGAAAATCGTCTGCATATTGCACACAGGTGGAGCACGACACCGCCTGTACAGGACGATCGTCGACTGTGACAGATCAGTCAATCGCTGAAAATGGACTGCACACGTGATACACTGAGCCAGGCACTTTGACCAGGGCCGTTGTGAATGATTCTGATTCGTCAGAGCAATCAAGGGGTCACACACTACCTTGGCGGATGATGAACAGGACGAAGGTTCGGCAGTAACTTTCGGACTCAATTAAAACAGTCTCGGGAATTTTCGGAGCGATTCAAACCATCATGAAGTGGCATGTTTTTATACGAGGAAAAGAATGATTGAAATTAAACTGTTCCGACTTCGTCTGGATATGAAAACCCCTTTCCATATCGCACACGGCTCTTGCAATTACAGAGAAAATATTTTCATCCGACTGAAAACCAATGAAATAACCGCTTGGGGGGAGGCTCCTGTGGTGCCTTACTATGGTGTGAACGCTGATGATATCGAAGCCGACCTCCGCAGTGTTCTCTCATCGGCAAAAATCCTGGAGGGCCCCCGGCCGTTTCGATATCCTGCAAGTATATGTGCTTATGAAAGTGTTTCAATCCATATGCAAAGTGCTGCAGAGCAAAAAAGTATAACCGGGTTCCTTGATATCCAGGAACAAGGGGAAAATCTTCAAACATCCTGTACACTTGCCTATGAGGATGATATTGAAAGCATGGTTCGCCGTGCTGTTACAAGTGGATATCGACGATTAAAAATCAAGGCAGGAATTCCCGGCGATATTGAACGAATTGCGGAAATCAGAAAACAGCTTCCTGAAGCATTGATAAGGGTGGATGCCAATCAGGGCTGGTCGGTGCAGGAAGCCCCAACTTTTATAGCACAACTGGAACGTATCGGAGTGGAGATGATTGAAGAGCCGATTAAAGGGACTCCTGCCGAGATCGATCAACTTGCCCGAAGCACGTCAATACCAATAGTTCTGGACGAAAGTATACTTGATGAGAATGATATTCACCGTTTTGAAAAACAGGCCCCTCACCTTGCCGGGATTGTCGTGAAAATCGCCAAAAATGGTGGTCCTGCTGCAAGTGCATCTCTTATTGGAACCGCTCGGAATGCAGGTTTGAAAATCATGCTTAGCTCAATGATTGAATCAAGTGTCGGGATTGCCTCGGCCCTGCCACTCGCCCCCTTATGCACATGGCTGGATCTTGATGCACCTTTACTTCTGGCAAAAAACCCCTTTACAGGCCTGAAATATCTGGATGAAACTCCTGTAATCCAATCCGGCGGGATAGAACCTGTAGCAGAATTGGACTCCTGTCTTGAAAATGTGCCGTCAATAATAGTCGGGGAAAGAGATGAATAAAGATCAAAAAGAAAAAGGAACTATTGAATTTCGTCCAATGATAATGGAAGATACACTAACCTGTTCTGCCATGGTATGTGCGACAAACATCGTAATTCGATATGGTTTTATCAACGAATCAATAGAACGAATACTGTCCGATGCTCTTCAGCATACGGCACAGACGAAAAATGAATTGTACGTTGCTGACTGTAATGGAGTTATGCAGGATGCGCATGGATAGATCCTGAAGGATCCTTTTCCACAGTTCCATCTACGTCTTGTTGCTGGAGAAAAAGTTATTGCAAGACCGCTGAAAATACAAATTGGCTCTGCCCTTCTCAATGATTTTGAGAAGCGAACAACATGTTTCGAGAAGGATTATTTTCTTCTCGTATCCGGCTTCAATGAACATGTTATCACTTTCTGCAAACGGCATGGATATCGGAAACCCGGTTCCCTTCCGGATTTTTTCAGGGAAGGTATAACGGGAATTCTTATGATGAAAAAGTTGTTTCAAAGATGAAAATAAGAAAAATGATACTGGGCGATGCTTCTCTCGATAGCATTACTACAAGGTATCTTTTACAGGATTATTTCAAAGGTGTGGCAATAAGAATTGAGCATCATGGGCAATGTATTTTTGAGAAAGTCTGGGGACAGGCCTTGCTGACGAATTCTGAAAAAATATCCATGGGGGAAAAATCTCTTTTCGATTTGGCTTCATTATCAAAATTATTTACATCTACCGCTATTCTCAGATTGATGACAATGGGAACTTTACAAACAAGCACACCTGTACTTGATTTCCTGGAATGCAACAATCCTGTTCTGAAAAAAAATCTGACCCGGGTCAATATAGCGTCACTTCTTAACCACACTTCGGGGATCCATTACTGGTATCCATTCTACACTCGTTCCAATGAAAGCTTTGAAACTCTTCTATCAACTATTCTGATTGAGCATCCCGCTCAGAAAAAAATGATATATTCAGATCTGAATTTTATGCTTTTGGGAATGGTGATAGAACAGCTCTCTGAAAAGTCCTTGCCTGAAGCAATGGATGAGCTCGTTTTTTCACCGCTTGGATTCAAAAGCGTATGTTACAATCCGGAAGTTTCCAATACTGTTGCAACAGAATATGGAAATCGAATTGAAAGACACATGGTTGAAAAACTTGGTCTGAATTTTACGGGCTGGCGAAATGAATCCATCCCTGTCCGTGGGACTTGTCATGACGGGAATTGTTACTATTATTTTAATGGGGCTGCGGGGCATGCTGGTATTTTTTCCGATGCCACCGATGTAACCCGTCTGGGAAGCCTGTATATGGAAAATGGCTTAACCGGAAGCGACGGTTATTTTGATTCATCATTAATGAAAGAAGCAATTCATGATTCTGGAAACGAACGAGGATATGGATTCCAGTTTGGCGATAAGTACCCGGAGAAAGGATTTGGTCATACAGGATTTACAGGTACTTATCTCTATATCAATCCGGTTTATGGATTATCAATTGCAATTCTTGCAAATCGTCTTCATGTTAAAAAACCTCTGAATATTGATAACTATCGAACGGATATTATTAAAAGGATTCTTCATTGTTTTTAGCTTTCCTTGACATGAAATTTTTATCAGAATAGAGTAATAAGCAGATAATTCCACTAACCTGATTGCTCCAGTCTGACTTTTCAGATTTAGCGTAAAAAAGGATGATATATGTCGGTTTTTTTTGGAGTAGATGTTTTACTTGATCGGGATGAAGGAGAATCATATCGAAAACGACTGGTCGGAAAGAAAGTTGCTTTACTAACCCATCCTGCAGGATTGGATATTACACTTGCACCAGTATGGAAAAGAATCGCAGAGATGGCGCAGTCAACAGGATTCAACCTTTCCGCACTGATCGGACCTCAACACGGATTTGCTGGCGAAAAACAGGACAACATGATTGAAAGTGCAGACTCACGTCATCCGGAGCTGGATATTCCCATTTTCAGCCTCTACGGGGACACACGGCGATTAAAACCAGAATGGATAAACCAATTTGATATCCTTCTTGTTGACCTTCAGGACGTAGGCGTTCGGGTTTATACATATCTTACCAGCACAGGGTACATCCTGGAAGATCTGGAACAATACCCGAATAAAGAAGTATGGATTCTGGACCGCCCGAATCCTGCAGGGAGAGCAATAGAAGGATTATCCCTCGAGCCAGGTCAGGAAAGCTTTGTCGGCGTCGCACCCATACCAATGCAACACGGACTGACTCTGGGAGAATTCGCCCGATGGTATCGACGCTATAAAAATCTGGGTACCAACCTCACAATAATTCAGATGTCCGGATGGAATCCCGAAAAACCCTGGCCCAGAGGCCGTGTCTGGGTTCAACCGAGCCCCAACATGCCGGGACTATACACTGTCCGTGCGTATCCTGGAACTGTGTTGCTTGAGGGAGTTACTCTCAGTGAAGGCCGTGGGACGACAAGACCCTTATCACTTGTTGGACATCCGGATGTGAACTGGAAGATGGTACGGCAGGAACTGGAACATACAACACCGCAGATTCTGAAAGGTTTTGTTCTTCGTGATGTATCCTTTGAACCGACATTTCACAAACATTCCGGTCAAGTCTGTCCCGGATTTGAAATTATCGCTGAATATCCTGTTTTTGATCCGGTTTTCTTCAGGCCATTTCGGCTGATTACTCATATACTGAAAGTGGTTCACCATCTTCATCCGAATCTTTCCCTCTGGACAAATCCTCCCTACGAATATGAAAATGAACGCATACCTGTCGATGTTGTTAATGGCGGTGAACGTTTACGGCTATGGGTAGAAAATCAGACAACCGGATATGATGATCTGGAAAAAATGCTCCTTCAGGACGAACGACAGTGGAAAGAACAGGCACATAAAGCATACCTGTATAAAAATGGATCTCATAAAGAATCGTTCGCATATTGAAGAGTACTAAAAAAGGCCCTCAGGAACGTTACGTATTTTCCAACACAAAACAACTTTATTCAGGGGAACCTTATGACGAAAAAGAGCCGGGCAAGAACACTTGATACGGCTGCCAGATTCATTGAGTGGAAAATTCCGAAAATCCGTACACGGTTATTCGAAACAGCAATAACAAAGCGTTATAAATGACATAATGCTTCTGTTGAAGAATCATTGATCACAATGTATCCATTCTGCTTTGCTCACATGCACCGCTCTGAAAACGCACAAACATGATTTCTCACCAGGCATTGTTAACATCAATCAGAGTTACACCGATTACATAATAAAAACAATGATTTTGAGACAACATTCTCCTCATATTCATACCATAGAGTACCGTACAGGACATGCCTTTACTATCAGGAGGATGGAGCGTGTGCCCAGTTGTAGAAATATTGATACTGCAATCCGGCCGCCAGATATTTTAATAAGGAAGAATGACACGCCCTCTTTTTGATCATTATGAGAAGGCCGTGAAATGCTGACATCTATCGTTCACGTGTTTCACCCGGGTTGCATCAAAAAAAATCATGCAAACAGAGGATGCAGCTTTGTATATCGGAGCCACACATCAGCTCCCGGCAATTTTTGTGAGCCAGGGAATGGCCAAAAAGGTTCCTACGCTACTTCCAGCCGAACTCAGAAAAAAAACCAGTAGAATCCTGGTAACCCTGTTGCGATACCAGCCTCTGAAAGACAGGATATCGGTATTGAGATTTTCCATATCCTTGACTCTGGGAGTTCGGAAAAGATATTCAAGAAGTCCTGCGACCATACCAACACCGATAGCGGGATTCAGGGAAGTAATTGGAGCACCGATAAAACTGACAAGAATGGTAAGGGGATGCGCCAGGGCCACCAAAGCTCCCAGGGCTGCCAGGACACCGTTGGCCAAAATCCAGATTTTACCCATCTGAAGCATTGTATCGATGCCCGAACGATAGATTCCGAATCCAAACAGACCGAGGATCAAAGCGGGGATAATCCAGGGTAGAATTTTCCCAAACCATTTCCCCTGTGGAACCAATTCTATATCAGCTGTACTTCCGGAACGTTTTCCCTCATCCAGTTCTTTCAGAATTTCAAGTATGCCGGGAACATGGGCAGCACCCACAACCGCCAGAATTTTCTTTCCCGGCGCTGAAAAAATTTTTGATGCCAGAAAATGGTCTCTCTCATCAATCAATACAGTTTTAACCGCCGGGAGATATTCGGCCAGTTCGTTCATCATGCCCTGCATGGCATCTGATTTTTTCAAATTCTCTATCTCTTCAGGACTGGCAGTGTCTTTCACAAGAACTGAGGCAACAAGAGAAGAAATCAATTTCAGCTTCGACCATGGGCCGCTGAGTCGCCATGCCCGACTCAGTGTCACCTGGATCGAACGGTCACTACAGGAGAAAGGAATGTTTCCATCCACGGCCGCATCAACCGCTGCCTTCATCTCGGATCCGGGCTGAACTCCTGTATCAACTCCCATGCGTCGCTGGAATGATGCCAGGGCCAGGTTCGCCATCATCATGAATCCTTGCCCCTTCTTCAGGACATTTTTCAAATCCGTTGTTGCCCATCGCTTGCCTTCCGCAAGATTTTTGAGCCGAGCCTCATCCATTTCCACACAAACATGATCCGGTGATTCGGAGATAATGGTTTTTTTCACCTCTTCCAGGCTTTCAGCGGACACATGTGCCGTACCAAGAAGGATCATTTCCCGTGAATCAAGAGTGACCCGGGTTTGTGTAGAGGATATTTTATCGATGATAAATTGCCCCATTCCTATCCATCCATTCCGTTCAATGAGCTCCAGGCGAGATCGAATTCCATTGCATTTTTTCGTTTGGCAATCCGTTGATAGACAGCATGTGTCCCAATATCATTCTTCTCAAATTCATATACTGCACCCATGTAAAACCACAGTCTTTCTCTTAAGGTTTCATCCGGTTCCTTATTGAGGGCATTAACGGCATAGTAATCTGAATGCCGTTCAGCACAAAACCTGATTACTTCGTAGGTTGCTTCTCCCGGTTTAAACATACGTAATGTTTTGGCAAGCAATTTATCGGCTTCTGACCTGTTTCCGGAGCGTAACATGGACAGCCCTGCCATCAACGGGAAGGTGAAATCCTTTGGATCTTCTGCAGATGCCTTCAAAAACCACTCTGAAGCCCTGGCATAATCACCCTTCATCCAGGCAAACTTTCCAAGGGGCATGTAGGCCCAGATATAATTCGGACGTGCTTCTACAACCCTCTGATAGTAGCTATCAGCTGTTGAAAAATGACGAAGATCGTCATGCAGGCCTGCAAGATAAACAAGTGCAAAAAAATTGTCCTGATCCAGACGTTCTACCGTATTTAAATCGTTCAGCGCCCCGTCATAATTCTGAAAATACTTCAATCTGATTCTGGCCCTGTCGAGATAGTGCCATTGAACGTCAGGTTCCCTGGCGATTGCAAAATCGAGATCATCTTCTGCATCGTTGTAATTTTTCAGGATAACATTGACCCGTGAACGATCTACCCGGGCATATACAAACTCGGGATCGAGTTCAACCGCTTTGTTCAAGAGAGTCAGGGCCTTGTCAAGATGATCGGTTCTGGCCATTACCCAGGCCATACCGACAACGGGCTCAACAAAGTTGGATTTGAGTTCCATGGCTTTCTTCAGATTGACTTCTGCAACATCCCAGTTTGAGTCCGTAATCGCAAGATTACCCCGGAGGGCATAGGCCTCAGCCATGGCTTCATCGGCAGAGATCGCAGCATCCAGAGCAACATCTCTTGCTTCATCATTGCCGACGGAATACTCAAGCAAGGCCAGATTGTACCAGGCCCTGGCATCCCCAGAATCCTCATCAACAAGATTTTCAAGCACATGTCGGGAATCCGCCACACGACCTTGATCCCGGAGCAGTATGGAGTATATGAGACGGGATCCGGCATCCATGGAAGCCACCCCGGCATCCTCCAGTGCCACAAGGGCTTCCGCAGAATCCCCTGTTCCAGAATATATGGTTTCAAGGACACTGGCAGCATTTTCATGCTGATCCCTGGACCCGGATTGAATATTCTGATTCTTCACTCCCTCATTGGAAGTGACATCTCCCACCATGGATGTCTTTTCCTCAGTGCTCATCGATGTAGTGCACGCCGTAAAAGCCATCACCAAAACGAAACAAAAAAATGTATTTACAAGATATCGAAACATTTACTCATCTTAGCTGACCTGTCGTTTCCGGGCAACCTTGTTCCGTCTTCAGGAGACTGTTATAATGTACTGTAATGAATCGAACATTCCCTGGTCGGGCATTTTTTGTTGCGATCTATGTAATATTGGCAATCGGTTTTCTCATCATCCATTTCACACGGGTGGAGAAATTTGCCACCGTCGCCGGTGGAATGACCGTAAAAGGCCGTTCCAGTGTTGGTACTGCACTGATGGAACCGCAGATAAGGCGTTTGGCAATTATTGTTGACGATTTTGAACTTTCATTTCGGCAACAAAACAAGGCGATACTCATCACTGATGATGGAATAAAGCATTATCTGGACATTACAAGCTGGGAGATGAAGGATGATGCAGTAATCGTCAATTTCAGTGAAGGTGTCATACTTCGAATACTTCCGAACACCAGCGAGGCCAATATTTCCATTGTTCCATACATACCATTCACAAAGCCGCCGGTCCGTTCTTTTGAGTTTCCTTTCAAACCCAGAAGGAAAATTACAATATCTTCAATGAAAAACCCACCGGAAACACTTGGTGTTATCAGTGATACGGGCTCCATTACATCGCTTCCAGATAACATAATATGGTATTCAAAACAGAATCGACTCGATATGATTGTACTGAACAATGCCAAGCCTTATTTGATCATCAACAATGCGGACAAAAGGGAAAGCCGGAATGCCTTGAACTGATGATCCTGAAAATCATCGTAATCCTGCTGTGTATGCCAAGGCCATGAATCGCTCCGGGCATCCCGGAGACTGTTTCAGTTGAGTCCGGCGACTACCGCTGAACCGGAATATGTCAATATGGTTGAACAGTGTTCTTTGGAATATTCATGAGGCTATGGCCTCCATGAGCAATTCAACGGCCATCATTCCCTTTGCTTGGGAAATCAGTCGTCCTCGCTGTCCCCCAGAGTTTCCCGGCCTTTTTAAAGTGTGTAGAGGGCTGCCAAATTTGCAAGAGTCTTCTCTGTTTTTGCGAGCTCTTTCTTATGTTCCATGTTTTCATCGTGATTGTTACGTTCTACAAAATCCCGTAACGCCTGTTCATATTCAGTGCAATGCCGGGAATGTCAACCATTCTGAACTTCAATGACGAGGTTTAACTGTCCCCGGGGAGAACGCCAGCATGAGAAAGTGTAGCCCCTTTTGCTTTACTGAGCCAGTTGTGCAATATCTGATCAGAAACTCCCGTCTCATCCGGAATTTCCCTGTATTGATCGATTCATCGGAGGAAGGACTTTCCTTACCTGTGATTCCTGAAATGCCAAGTTCCCATACCTGTCTCCCGTAGCGGAGAAAGGAATCTTTCAGAAAGAGTTCCCTGAAATGTTCATCTTGTCATACAAGGAGCGTTCCCACCTTGATCCTTGCCACCAATGTCCTGATTTACGGGTTGATTCACAGTGCAAAAATTGTCTCCATAATGACGATGCCTGGTGTGTACCGGATAGAACTTATAAACAGGGAATACGATGTCTGAAACGATCGAGAAACTGTGCATTCCATTCATCGCCTCCCGGTGCATTTCCACTTCGCCAGACAGGCGGCACAATACCCTGTTTCAACAAGTTTTCTACCGTTTTTATAACCAGACAGTTTAAAATAAAATTATTTGCGAAACTGGACATTGCCGCTATTTTTTGCTCCATTCCTTCCAACTCTATAACGGCATCGCCTATTTGCACTTTACAATCCAGGACTATATCCGCAATATCACATAAGTTTTTCTTTGTCGGATGTCTTGCCGGATGATCCTTTGCCGTTGATTGTGCATGTTGTTTTGAAGTTACTGCAATGCATGTAACGCCCCTCTCTCTGCACATAAGCGCAACATCAATAACCGCGGCGTTTATCCCGTATGCATTAACCAGAATCAAGGCATCGCCATCATGAATGTTCTGGTGGTTGAAAACAACTCTTCCATAGCCGGGTAATCTTTCTATTGCCATAGATCGTAAAGCTCCATTATTCAGTAGTGTTCCTTCATCCAAAATCGGATTAATATGCATCAGGCCACCAGCTCGAAAGAAGATCTCCTGTGTTCCTAAGTTTGAATGGCCACCTGGTCCGATAATATGAATCAACTTATCCTGTTTTATTTGATTACTTAACACTTCTGATGCTTCTTGAATACTCTCCTCTTCAGTTTCCAGAATATTCCCCAAGTAACAATTGATAGAATCAAGATAATCTTTTGCTTTAGACACACATATCTCCCTTGTTAATGAATTTTTTCTCCCGATATCAAAGTTTCTGAAATCTGAACTTTATTTTCTTTTATGTGAAACATTGTAAGATCAGCTATATATCCTGGATTAATAATTCCTTTGTGATTCCAGTTTAAAAACCGTGCCGGGTTGCGACTTGCCAGAGACCATATCTCCGATAAAGGAAGAAAGTGTTCTTGAAGAAGGTGATTAACAGCACCTAAAAGAGAAACAGCTGATCCAGCTAAAAGCTTTGGATTATCTTTTAAATATAACCGCCCATTATCCGTTAATATTACATCTCCACCAATATGGGTATTGTAAGTACCCTGATTCATGCCCGCAAATTTTGTTGCATCGCTTGTAAGAATCATTTTTTCTTTTTTAAGTTTATAAATCAGTTCCATAAAAACCAGAGGTAGATGAAAACCGTCACCTATAAAAAAACTGGATAAAGAATCATTATTGAGCTGAGGAAATAAAACATTATGATGACGATTCATCTCAACGGCACAGCCGTTGCCAATATGTGTTGATGCACAGGCTCCCGCGTTAACCGCTTTTTCAATTTCTTTTCCGCTGGCAGCTGAATGACCTATAGATATTCGTATCCCATCTGCTGTTGCCATTCGAATAAAATCTTTTACATCCCACTCAGGTGATAAAGTAACGATTTTAACGGAATTCTCTGATGCCTTTTGCCATAGTTCCAAAGCTTTAATATTCGGTTTTTGAATAAATTGTTTATTGTGGGCTCCTCTTGGGCCATCAATGGGAGAAATAAAAGGGCCTTCGATGTGGAATCCTCCTGTCATTTGATCGATTATAGTTTCTTCTTTTCTCGCCTGATTAAATAGATGAAGGATTTCTGCTATTTGGTGGATATCATTGGTGATGATCGTCGGAAATAAAGTGGTATATCCGACTTGAGTCAGTGCCAGAAAACTCTCTTTAATTTCCTCTTTTGTTAAAGAAGAACTATTGTAGTCAATCGAAGCAAAACCATTTATTTGCAGATCAATCAATCCGGGAGCAATATAAGCCAATTCACTTTCCGTTTTTATGGGACTAACTTCCAGAATAATGCCATCTTTTATTCTTAGCTGAACAGCCTGGCCATTAAGTAGACGTCCTTGCAAAATCATAGTAACTCTCTTCCCGAATGGCGATCCAAAAATAAATATGCCTGGGGGTGATTCCTCAGGATAGATGCCGGAAGTTCCGTGTTAATGTTTCCTTTGATCATCTCGCTTACCGCTTCTCTCTTTGTTTTTCCTGCAACGGAACATATCATATATTTAGCCGAACAGAGCATGGGAATTGTTAAGGTAACGGCTTCTTTTGGAACATCCTGAATTGTCCTGAAACAACCATCATTGACTTGCTGCTGACGGCATTTTTTATCCAGAATGACTTTTTTTACCCCTACTGGATCATTAAAATCGGCCACATGAGGATCATTGAAGGCAATATGACCATTCTCTCCAATTCCCAGAAAAACGAGGTCTATGGGATATTCATTCAAAAGCGTCTGATAACGTGCAATCCCGGTATCAGACGCTTTTTCCGTTTCAAGATAGTTCATTTTGTGTATAGGAACATGTCTCACAAGATTCTCTTGAATATAATGACTGAAAGACTGGCTGGAATTACGTTGAATACCAATATATTCATCCATATGAAAACCGATAATTTTACGCCATGGGAGTTGAAGCTTCCGCAAATTGAGTAAGGTTTCGTTTTGAGAGGGAGCAGATGCAAAAACAATAGATAACACCTCTTGTGATACAAGCACTTCCAGCTTAAGTTGAGCTGTAAGGCTTGAGGCTATGCCGACCTCTTCTTTTGTTTCAAAAATATAATAGTGTAGCTGATCTTGTTTTTGGTATTTTAAAAGAGCCATAGGGTTATTTTCCTTGAATTATCTGATGACAATATTCATAGAACAATGAGGATGCATTGTGTGAAAATTTTGCGGGCATCCGAAAATAATAAATGGAATCTTCTGCTTCATAGCCTCCCTCCGTCAATTGTACATCGGTTGGAATATAACCTGTAATGCCATTGCTATAGCCAAGTGGAAGCAGATCAGGATATTTTTTCAATAGATTCCGGGCAAACTCATTTGCCACTTCAGCATTAATGGCTAATAGGGATAATTCTCTGTGAAGATGAAAAAAAGAAAGTGATAAACCAAGGTCATTTTTTTTCTTTTTTGGATGATTGAGAAAATATTCTGCCCACTCTTTTTTTATTTTCGATGAATTAGACTTCTTGATATGATACAATTCCTCCGGACTATATACTTTCTCTAAAGGAAGTCGAAAGTCGCAATGCCTCATATACACGTTTGCTTCACCTTCAAGATCTTTCCAATTTCCCTCGTCTATTATACGGCATAGTTTTTGTGCAAGATTTTTTGATCTCTGCTGCATCTCATCAAAAGACAAGCGAATAAAAGCAAGGTTTTTTTTATCGAAATGCGGTCGAATATCGGCACAAAACCCCTGCATCATTTGGATAAAAGTCATAGGATATTTCTTTTGCATATATCGGCGGATAGATGTTGGATAGTCACCCGATAAAATATTATCACCCGTCATTGCAGGGTGACATTGAAAATGAATCCAAATAGCTGCAATATTCTTGTCTTGATGAAATAACGTTAGGCGAATAGTCTTATCAATCGTATGATGAAAGTTCGGAGCCATAATCATTTCACCACGATCATTTTTTTTTCGTCGATAGACAGCAAAATCACATTCTGCATTCACCTCGGATATCCGGCAACCCCGCACCGGGCATGAAAGTGCCTTCTCAATTGCTTCAAGACTTTTATCTGTAAGAAAACCAAGGTATTCATCACAGACTTCTCCCAAGTCATGTGATAGTCCTCGTTGCAGCTGAGGGCCGCTATGAGAATGTGTGGCATGAAAAATAATATCAAAGGACTGAGCGGAGAGGCGTTTTTTCAGTTGTCTTTTTATATCCTCACAAAGAGTATCTCCCCACCATAAGCAATCAAGACTTAAAATAATATACCGGTTCTCTAAAATCATGCATGAAAGATAAATATCTTCTCCAACCTTTTCATAATAACTGTTTCTGAAATCAAATCCGGCAAGATGCAGGGGAATTAAGGGAGTGATATTCATTTGATAATAACGAATATTAATCATTTTGTTTGGCCTTTTTATCCAATAAATCAATCATGAGCAGAATACTCCTGGCAATATGGAAAGGGTCCTTGACCGGCAAGGCAACAACCTTGTTTAAGGGCTGTCCAGTGCGGTCTCTTATTTGTATCCATTCTTTATTTTGAGGATGTGGAAATACCGTTAAACAGTAATTTGCTATTGTTTCATGCATGGTTAAAAAACGGGAATCATCTGTCTTGAAATACATAAGCAGCAAGGTGTAAAGACCCTCGGAATGAGGCCACCATAATTTTGTATCCCATGTCTGAAGCATCATTTTTTCAAAAACAGAGCCCGTGTTTCTTCCACACGGGCGAGTTTTCCGATCAGCATCTACAAATCTCAGCAGTCCGCCATATTCATCATCCCAACCAAGACGCCAGGCTGTTTTGGCAACCTCTTTTAATAAAACAATATCATCACGGTCTAATATCTGCATGGCCTCATGAAGGAACCAGCAACATTCCAGCATATGACCGGGATTGACATGACGGAAAAGCATACTGTCCCGGTCTTTTTCATCGACAGGAAAAGCCTCTATAATCCGATGACTCGATGTGAGCTTCGGCTGATAAAAAATATTTAAAATTGTATCATAGTGCTTTATGATACTTTTCCGGAGCTTCTCCCTCTCATGTTCAGAAGTATTCGAAACTTTTAATGCTTCAAAAAGATTACAAGACGTATTTAAAAGGATCATTGAATAGCTGTGAATATCAAATCCATCGGGTTTCGGATATGGCTCACTTCTATAATCTCCACTGTCTGTTCTTCGAATAATATTCCAATAGCAACAGGAAGAGAGTTTTAAAGTATCAGGGCAGGAAAAATACCTGGCATATTCACTCAATCCCAAAGAGACAAAGCAATCGGCAAAAAAACTTGTATCATAACCATTGCCGGGAATATCTTCCAATGGAACACCTTTCTGATCCACAAGAAAATAACAATTTCCATTATCCAAAAAAGCATATTCAGCCAGGAATTCCATCGACTTTTGAGCTGTTTCCAAATATAAATTTTTATGCCCGGATGAAAGTACCCCGCGATCCATCATCTCAAGTTGTCTACATACAAGCCATAAAAATCGCCCCTGTGACCATAAATATTTATTTTTTGAGACAAGTTGTTCACCATCATTACTGAAACAGGTAAAAACACCTCCATATTTATGGTCAATAGCATCACGCCAGAAGGGGAGAATCTTGTCATGGAGTGTTTTGAGCCAGAAATCTCTGGCTAAAGACGCCGATGAAAAGGAATAAGAATTTTGATCATGTTCACACATTGTCATTTTCTAGTTTTTTCATCAATTCCTCTACATTTTCCGAAATATCCTTGTTGCGATTGACAATAGCAGCGGTTACGAAAATGGCGAGAGATATCAAGACCGGTGCTGCAATAGAAAGTGCTAATGGTGGATTGTTGATGCCATAATTAACAACGATAAAAGCAAATAGACCACCGATAATTGTTGCCCACGCAACTTTGGGGCCACAGTGTTTGAAAAATGGCAATAAGCCCAAAACCATTGGAATGGACGTAGGGCCGACAAGCCCTCCGAACCATTTAATAATCAGTCCCAATATGCCGCCAAAATAACTTCTATTCAAGGCGATAATCAGTGTAATCATTGTAAAAGAAAAAGTAACAAGTCGTGCCGTCCAAAGAGCTGATTTTTCTTTAGACTTCTTTTGACAACCCGGAATGATATCTCGAACGATAACAGAACTGATCGCATTGGCATCTGAGGCAATCATTGAAAGAGTTGCCGCAAACATAGAGGCCAGCACCGCCCCCACCAATCCTGCCGGCAGGTACGTTGTTGTAAGCATTGAGTAGACATTTTTTTGCTCACTTGCAACTAAATCGGGGAATAGTAATGGAGATGCCCACATAGGAGCAAACATGATAAGAGGCCAGATTAAATATAGGACTCCTGAAAGTCGCATACCCTTTTTTGCGGACTTCCCTGAAGGGGATGCAATAAAACGAAAGGCCAAATTCCATGTTCCACCGTTGTAACTCAAGAACACAACAAAAAAGAAACTCAGAAAGAACCAGATATTATAATCACCGTTAAAAAGGTTTCCCTGTCCCTTTGGTAATGCCGTCCACATTGTAAAATAATTCAGGTCAAGACTACCAATCTCTCTGGCAACAATAACAAACATAATGATACCTGCAATTATCTGAACCATAAATTGAATAAAGTCATTAATTGTATCTGCCCATAACCCGCCAACGGTGATATAGAGCATGGCGACAACGCCTGTTATTAATATGCCAGTTGAAATGCTCACGCCAGTGAAACCATGCATCAGAATTCCAATAGCGGCAAATTTAGCTGCAACATCAAGTAACTTCAAAAGAGTTCCTGATATGGCGACTAATAATTGAGTGCTTTTATTGTAACGTCTTTCAAGATATTCTGTCGGCGATTGAACACCAAGATTTTGATGTAGTCTGGACCATCTTGGTGCTAGTAGCGACGATCCCAAAAAACAAGCAACTGCAATAACTACTGCCCACCATACATATAAAGTAAATCCAAGGGCATAGGCAACAGCCGCATATCCTGTAAAGACTACTCCTGAATATCCCGAAACATGATGTGATACTCCGGAAAGCCACCATGGCAAGCGACCTCCTGCAACATAGAAATCGTCTGTTTTCTTGATACGCAAACAAGACCATGCGCCCACACAAATTAAAATAACAAAAAAGATCGACAGTATAATCCAGTCGAGACTACCCATTTTTTTCTCCTTGTCAACATTTTGAATGATATGCATGTATCTCATCAAAATGACGAGACACCTCATACTGTAGAGATACCTTATCTTTCTTTTTCAGAGCACTGTAGATGTTGTAATGATGCTCTAAAAAATCATCTATTTTCCCTGTCTGCAAGTTCTTCTCGCGATTCAGAAGATCTTGCAAATGGGCAAAAATATCAATAAAATCAATCAAGAATATATTCCCCAGATCTCTGTAGATTTCCTTGTGGAAGTCCCGGTGCAGTAAAATCAACTTTTGTTCTCCAGGATTCTTCTTTTTTATCTTCAAGGCTTCTTTTTCCATTTTTTTAAAAATATCCCGAAGCGTCAGAATTGTTGAATCATTCATAATCTCCATTGCCTTGAAGATGAATTGTCCTTCCAAAGCAATCCGGACATCCAGTATATCTCTGAAATTTCCCCGTCCAACCTGAATGGAAAACAAGAGAGAACCTGTGACATGTTTAATGTGACCAGAGTCGACAAAATGTCCAACTCCATGACGTGTCTCAATATATCCCGTTGCTGAGAGCTTATTGAGTGCTTCTCTCAAGGTTGCCCGCGAAACCTGGAATTCTTCACATAGATTTTTCTCCGATGGCAAGGGACTGTTTGCTTTAAGATTCTTCTTGCGAATATAATTCTTTAACGCTTCTTCCACTAAAGTCACAGTATTTTCTTTTTTTATCATTATCACCTCCTTTTTTTAGTTGTATGATAACAGACGACTGATGAGTTCCTGGATGGTAGGTGAAATGATATTGCATGTCAAGAAAATTGTCAGAGAAAAGGCCAAAAACACTCTGTATTACACATATCCTGGTTCTGGATGCATTGACTCCATATTGACTTTTATCGACACCATGTGACTCTTCAACCGGAATCCGATCACTCTCCCTTGATATCATTGTTTATTGTCTTTACTGCCTTTCCCCGAGATTTTTCCTGTCGTTCTATCTTGTATTCTGTAGAATAATTTCGCTTCTCTCATGTTTGATATATCTTGACGCATGGATACCGATGAAGAATAAAAATCCATCCGGTGGGCATACGGATTGCGCCAACAATAAATCCACTGCCTTCTCTGATTAGTTGCAACGTTTCAACGGATTCCGGATCTTTTGATTTTTAAAAGTATTCCATTTTTTTATACGGAAACGGTCCATCCAGACGTCCTCTCAAAGTCACCATGATTGATGGGTAGCATTACGGTGTCCCCTGAACCGTATCAACATATTTGAGTTTGATTTAAACTGTTATTGGGATCGACATCTTCCATTTTCTCACACAGGGAATTGTTGCCAACTTATATGCTGCAATAAAATCAATTCATCAACATTGCCTGTCAGGATGCGATAGCGCCCTCTTGATATTTTGACTATGCCAGGAAATTCAGTACATTCTGAAATGAAAAGGGATTATTCAGGATGCGGTGCTGTAAAATCCCCGGGAACAGGTGCTGCATCCCGCTACCACTGAGGCCTTTCTCTTGACTTTGGGCTTGTACTCTTGCTGGTGAAGGATGAAAAAAGTGGAACTGACAGAATGATATACAACGTTGTAATACACAAGGATGTACATAAATGACCCCTGACGTCTCATCCACAGATTCCCGGAAAGAGCATTTTTTTTCCAATTCCGGAGATTTCCCCGGGGATGGGATTCGTAACGATTTCCCTCTTCTCGTGAACAACCCCGATCTATGCTATCTGGACAATGCCACCACTACGCAAAAGCCTGAAATCGTTCTGAATGCCATGGATCGTTATTACCGGTATGACAACGCAAACGTTCACCGTTCCCTCTACGATCTGGCCGAGCGCTCAGCCATGATTCTTGAAAACTCCAGAAAAATTGTCGCATCCTGCCTGAACGCACATTCTCACCGGGAGATAATTTTCACCCGGGGAACCACAGAGGCACTGAATCTTCTTGCATGGTCTTTGTCCGATCTGCTCATTGAAAAGGGCGATATTATCTTGGTGAGCAGTCTGGAACATCATGCCAATTTTGTTCCCTGGCAGCAGGCCTCCATCCGTAAAGAGGCTCATTTCTTGCAAATACCCGCTTTGAATGATGGCACCCTTGATATGGATTTTTTGAACGTGCTGGAACATGACGGGCGAGCGGAAAGAGTTAAAATTGTAGCTATATCCCATATTTCCAACGTCTTCGGCACCATTCACCCGGTTCGAACCATCTCTCAATGGTGTCGGAAAATGGGCCTTCCCCTTGTACTGGACGGAGCTCAGTCCTTGCCACATTGCCCCGTTAACGTACAAGACCTCGGGGTGGATTTTTTGGCTTTCAGCGGTCATAAAATGTATGCTCCCATGGGTTCCGGGGTTCTCTGGGGGAGGGAAAACTGGCTGGAGAAAATGCCTCCCTGGCAGACAGGCGGTGCAATGATATCCCGGGTGAGGCCTGAAAAATCTACATGGAATGCGCTACCCTGTAAATTTGAAGCCGGAACTCCGAATGTACCTGCTGCCCTGGGATTGGCTACGGCCCTGGAATGGGTGGAGGACATAGGATGGGAAAGGATTGAAATCCGGGAGCGCAACCTGGAACACTACGCCTGTGAACAGCTGATATCCCTGGAAGGAGTAACGCTTTACGGACCTTCCCATCCCGCCCGGCGTCGAGCTGTCTTTTCCTTTAATCTGAACGGTATTCATAGTCATGAGGTGGCTCAGTATCTGAACACCACCGGAGTGGCTGTTCGATCGGGGCATCACTGTTCCCAACCAGCCATGCACCTGCTGGGAATCCCGTCAACCGTCAGGGCCTCCCTGGCACTTTACAGCACCCGTCAGGATGTGGACACACTCGTTCAGGCACTCAAGGGTGCGCAGGAGTATTTCCGGTGATACAGCACAATACAGGGAATCTGGATAGCCTCTACACGGAGATCCTCCTCGATCACTACAAATCTCCAAGAAATAAAACTGATCTTTCACATGTCAGTGAGGATGATGTTCATGAAAATCCTTCCTGCGGAGATACGCTGAAGCTGGAAATTATCATGGGGGTCAACGGGAGGATTAAAACGGCCCGCTTCGATGGATATGGATGTGCTGTCAGTATCGCTTCGGCATCGCTGATGACTGAACGGCTCCCCGGGAAAACACCCCGGGAGGCCCGCATGCTACTCAACACTTTTCTCGATGTCCTGGAGGGAAATGAACCACCATCCCGGTTGGAACAATGGGGTGATCTGACGATTCTCGGCAAGATTATCCAATTTCCCCTCCGGGTAAAATGTGCCACCCTGGCTTGGCATGCACTGGATAACATCATAGCAAAATAGCGTGTTTCCTTATCTTTGGGCGGTTTGAACAGGGTATCAGTCCGGGACAGATATCATTGAACGTTGTGGATGATTTGAAAAAGAGCCCATCCTTCTGAAAAATCATTGATAATCAAAACAGGAGAGGAGGGAGATGCTTCGGGGAATACTGCATTGAAAACAGATTCCGGAAAAGAGACGGACACATGGACTGTTCCGGAACAGACACTTCGAGGGACAGCGGGTTCTTCGCAATGGCGATTATTCGAAAAGGAATCTTCTCACGGTGCTGGACCAATTGGCGCCAAAACTTCCCGCATTGACAAGAGCACACTGAATCCAAAAAAAGTGAATCCTTTTTCAACTCCCTCTAGCCTGTTATCCAGGAACAATTCCCGGTATTGATAACCTGGTCCCCGTTCTCTACCGCAACGATATTTCAGGCAACGATTTTCAGAACGCTCTGATTTCGATCCCTGGAGAAGGGGCCATAAGAACTATCGGCCGCACATATTGTCCGGTTGAAGAAAGCCTGGGCGGATGATTTTCATCATTGGGAACACGGGATCTTTCCGGGAAAAGGTATATCCGGATTGACGGTATCCACTGGATGCATATGCGAACAACGCATCCGATAGAATCCACCTTTGCAACAGTTCGGCTGAGATTCCAAAAACCCAAAAGAAGTGGCATAAGGAATATGGGAGATTTTATTTTCTCCGTAATCATTACACAGCCATACCAATGCCGCTGTCATGGAATTGCAATAACAGGAAAGATCGTTCTCCACGGTACTGTCAACACTGTGTAGAGGAATCATCCGACACTGCAAAAAACACCATTATTGAAAAGTAATTGATGAGATTACGTGTTACGTCCCGATAGATGACAAAAAAAACGGCCACTCCGAAAAGAGTAGCCGAATAACACAGTCAATGAGGATCGGCGAATTCCTTCCGCCGATACATCATTACTTTATCTTGTAAAGATATTTGAAGAAATCCATATCAGTACTCAGTACTTTCTGTTGATTGGGCAGTGTTTCCCGATATGATTCCAGGGCTTTCCAGAAGCTGTAGAATTCAGGATCAATATTGTAGGCATCGGCATAAATTCTGGCAGCCTGCGCATCGCCATCGGCCCGGATCAAGGCGGCCTCACGATCAGCTTCCGAAAGTTTGATGTCCCGGTCCCGGTTCAGACGACCAAACCATTCAGCTTTGAGTCCGTTACCATCCGAACGGTATCCAGTGGCGACTTTCTGCCTTTCGCTGATCATCCGGTCGTACACCGATTGCGTCAGATCGTCGGAGTACCGAATTTGGCGGATCACAACATCCAGAAGTGCGATGCCGTATTCGGGCATGGATTTCTGGGAGCTGGCAATCATTTCTTCCGAAAGTTTTTTGCGTCCGTATTTAATTGATGCAAAAGCTGACTCCAGTAAATCGTTTACACCCGAAGATTCTGCCGTTGCCGGGATAATCCCGTCAGCCAAATCCGGCGAGACATCATCGGTCTGGAAATCCAGAATGGCGTTTTCTGATGTAAGAATTTTATCTGTTGAACGAACCGATTCACTCAAGGAATATTTTGACACTACGGTACGGACGGCAGATTCAATAATATTGTCCAGTCTGGAATACGCCTGGTCCATGAAAGTTACCCTCTGGTAGAATTTTTCAAGGTCCACAATCTTCCATCGGGCCGTGGTATCCACCCAGATAAACTGATTCTCACTGGTGGGGACCCGCTGGGGGTCGCCATCCCAGGAGAGAATCTTTTTGGAATAGCGGATGACCTTGTCTACGGCAGGCATCTTCAGCTTCAAACCAGCTCCGGTGTACGTTTTGGTAATACGACCGAATCTGGTTACAACAGCCTGTTCCCCTTCCGGAAGAATGAAGAAGGGGCGAAATATAATGACAACAATAGCAATGATAATGAGGATGACAACAGATTTGGTATTTCGAATCATGTTACTTCCCTCCCTGTGTGCTGAAATTTTTGAAGGGAAGAAAATTATCCAGACTCTTGTCAATCAGATCCGTATGATCGCTGGAGAAAATTTCGGACAAGGTTTCATAATATATTCTCTCTCGGGTTACTTCCGGTGCACGGCGATATTCTTTGTATATCGCATCGAAAAGGGCGATCTCACCCATGGCCTTGTTGATGCGGGCCTGCTTGTAACCTTCTGCCTCAGCCAGCTTCTGCTTGGCTTCACCTTCGATGCGGGGTATCTCGGCATAATATGACTGCTCACCCTCGTTAATAAGACGGTTTCGGTCCTGAATGGCCTTGTTGACATCTTCAAAGGCATCCTGAACTTCACCCTTCGGGGGAACCACCTGCTGCATTTTTACCTGGGTGATTTTCACACCCAGATTGTATGAGGACAGGGTCTTCTGAATAATCAATTTGGCTTCATCCTCAATGGAATCCCGTTCAGTACTCATCACATCAAGAATGGCTCTGTCTCCCACAAGCTGATTAACGGCGGACTGGGTGACATCCCTGAGAGTCTTGTCCCTGTTGTCTTCCGTACGGGAACCATAAATCCTGCTGTTGTCTACATTGAACAGCCATGCTTTAGGATCGGTAATCCTGTATTCAATAATCCATGTCACATCAACGATATTCAGATCTCCGGTAAGCATCTCCGATTCCTGTGACCAGTCATTCTGATCGTACGTGGTAGAGACACCCGCTTGCAGTGTTCTGAATCCGAACTGTTTCGCTTGTACAGTCTGGGTAACCTTTTTAACACTGTCGATGCCGAAAGGCAATTTCCAGTGAAGTCCATCGGTTACTGTAGCGTTGTATTTCCCAAAGCGGGTTAGAACGCCTAATTCATTGGCGTTCACAGTGTAGAAACTGGATAGAACGGCAATAACGATAATGGCGATGATAATAATTCCCACAGAAAGGCTACCGCTTATTTTGCGACCGCCGAATTTATGGGGAGTTACGTTCTGGTCTGCCATGAAACCTCCTGGTACCACAGTCGTGTACCCTGATATAAAATAAGAGGCTGAAGGTCCAGGGTCAAGTGACAATTTTGTCAAGAGTGCTCCAAATAGTATTTTTGTTCATGTCCTGCAAGGAGTCCCTTACTCTCTTGACATGAAGGTTGGATGGTTTGATTTACAAGAAAACAAAACAGGATATAGAGAAAAAACTGTCCAGAACGCAAATCGGCTCGTTTTTCTTGTTCCTTCTTCTTACATTGACGCAATAAATCTTGTTTTTTGTTTTTGCAGGATTATACTGAAGATGAGAGGCTGTAAATCAAACATATTTTGGACAGAATTCGAGATCTTTCGGCCCGGTGGTGAAAATGAGTATCATTGACCAAAAAACAGACTGTCACGGACATGCCTCAGCGTGGGAACGGAAAGCAGAAAGTATCCATGCTCTTTGTCGCAACATCATTTTTGTGGGGAAAAGACACCTTCTATTCAATGGTCTCATCAATAATCAGGGGGATGCAGGTGAATCATCACCTGCGCTAAATCCAGTGGTGTATATTGTGGTAAAAATGTCCGGGGGGTGTTCCCTGATGTGTCGAGAGAAGAATTTGAGTCTGGTGAAATCCATCGGGGGCATTCGGTGAAGTCTGAAAAAATTCTGGTTATAAATCCCGGTTCTACTTCTACCAAAGTGGCTCTCTTTTCCGGTCTGGAGAAATGGGCTGAAATTACGGAAGAGCACAGCACGAAGGATCTGCAGTCTTTTGAAACCCTCCCGGAGCAGTTGCTTTTCAGGGAGGATGTTATCTGCCGTTTTTTAGGGGCGCAGGGCTGGGAAATTGAAACTCTTGATGCGGTGGTTGGCAGAGGCGGAATGCTTCATCCTCTTGATGGCGGCACTTATGAAGTGGGTTCGGATATGCTGGTTGATTTGAGAAGCAATTGTTACGGGAATCATGCAAGCAATCTCGGTGCCCCATTGGCCCGGAGGATTGCCGATCGGGCGGGCTGCCCGGCCTTTATCGTCGATCCTATCGCTGTGGACGAACTCGACGATCCGGCCCGGCTGTCCGGGCACCCTCTTATACCCCGCCGCAGTGCATTCCACGCTCTTAATCAACGGAGTGTGGCCAGACTGATAGCCGTGCGTATGGGGAAACTGTATGAAGATTCCCGGTTTATCGTTGCCCATATGGGAGGAGGGATTAGTGTAGGAGCCCATATGAACGGCAAAGTTGTCGATGTCAATAACGGGCTGGACGGTGACGGCCCCTTTTCCCCCGAACGTACCGGCACTCTCCCGACGGGTCAGGTGGTGAGTTTTTGTTTCAACTCCGGAAAAACGGAGCATGAGATACAAAAGATGTTTAAGGGCGAAGGCGGGATAGTGGCCTACTGCGGTACCAGGGATCTCCGGGAATTGAAGAAAATGACGGAATCCCAATCGGAAGGAAGTTTGCCGGGAGTTGTGTTTGAAGCCCTGTGCCGACAGATTGCCCAGGCAATCTGTGCCCATGGAGCCACACTTGAAGGACGGGTAGATGCTGTGATACTCACCGGAGGCATGGCATATTCCGAAGACCTGGTAGCAAGATTAACATCCATGTGCGAGTGGATGGCCCCGGTGGAAGTTGTACCCGGTGAGCAGGAAATGAACGCCCTGGCAGAAGGTGCTGTTCATGCCCTTCGGGGAGTAATCCCGATTAAGGAGTATCAAAGGTGATGTTTCGAAATCAAACTTTTGCCGACATCACATCGTTGGGAAACAAGCACGGAAATATTCCGGCAGTAGCTGTAGCCGGAGCGGGTGAAGATGCGGTTCTCGGAGCAGTTGCTTCCGGACTGGCTGCCGGAGTCGGATTTTTCCTTGTCGGCTGTAAAACCCGGATACAAAGCATCGCCCGGAGGCATCATACAAGTCTCGACAATGCCGTGGTGATAGATACCGGGGATGCCGACGAAATGGAAATTTGCAGAACCGCAGCATCATTATGTGTGCAAGGAAAAGCAGGAATACTCATGAAGGGACTGGTTGGTACCGCTTCTTTTACCAAGGCCATTCTGGCCAGGGAAACAGGGCTCACAGATCCTGGAGCCTTGCTGAGCCATGCAGGCCTATTCGATTATCCGGGAAACGGAAAGATATTTCTGATAACCGATGCAGCGATCAACATTTTACCTGATATTGAGGCCAAGAAAAAAATCCTGGCCAACATTGTCGATACTGCCAGAGCATTGGGAATTGCGATACCCAAAATTGCCCTTTTGGCCCCGGTAGAAAAGGTTTCCCAAAAGATACAAAGCACGGTGGATTCTGCAGAGCTGAAAGTATGGCTGAAGGGGGGTGCTTTGGGCCAGGTTGTCGCCGACGGACCATTTGCTCTGGATGTTGCCGCATCAGATTCAGCTGCCAGGATAAAAGGACTGCAGAGTCCCGTGGCGGGTCAGGTGGATATCTACCTTCTTCCCAATCTTGACGCCGGTAATATTTTTTATAAAACCCTGACGGTTTTTTTAAAGGCTTCGTCTGCAGGAATCGTCCTGGGTGCACGGGTTCCGGTAGTTTTAACCAGCCGATCGGATACCCTGGAAGTAAAAGTGGCCTCGCTTGGACTGGCGTTGCAGACAGCTTCGGCGAAATTCTGAAGATCTTCCCTTTCCCGGGAAAGAAGGATCAGATTTTTGTATTCACAATATCCTTCTCTCTGATATAAGCCTGTGAGAATCAAACAAATCCTGACCGATCTGATAGCACCTGGTTTTTATTGACCTGGGGTGAAGCCCATCTCTTCACAGTGTATACAACCCTCTGATTATTCTGGACAGATACAGTATTCTAATTACACAATAATATCACAACAGGATGGAAACATGGTTAATACACAACATCCCGGAGGGCTTTTTTCCATAGGGTTGTCCGGGAATTCCGGGTTGACGGACCAGGATAAAATGTTGTTGGAGTTCATTAACCCTTCGGGGGTTATTTTGTTTCAACGTAATATTTCAGAGCCGGAACAAATCGTAAGGCTAATTAATGACATAACACAATTTCTGGGATACAAGCCCTTGATTTCCATTGATCAGGAGGGTGGTATTGTATCCAGACTCACGAAGGGATTTACCGTATCTCCCGGTGCTATGGCTATCAGTAGAACCGGGGAACCCCATAATTCCCGTCTCGTCGGTAAAATTCTGGGGAAAGAAATGAAAGCTGTCGGAATAGACTGGGATTTAGCTCCTGTTGTCGATATCAATAATAACCCGGAAAATCCAGGGATTGGTATCAGAAGCTATGGAGATACCCGGGAAATTGTAACCCTGCATGCAAAGGCGTTTGTCTGTGGTTTAAGGGAGGAAGGAATAATATCCTGCCTGAAACACTTTCCTGGAAAAGGCCGGGTGGAAACAGATGCCCACCTGGATATGCCTGAATTAAACATCGATGAAAAAATCCTTTTTCAGGATGAATTGTATCCGTATATGAATATTGACGCTCCCGCATGGATGCCCAGTCATGTCTATTATCCTGCGTTTCAGTCCATCAGGGAGCCTGCTTCTGTGAGTAAAGAAGTTTTAACAGGACTGGCCAGGGAGAGGTTAAGGTTTAAAGGGATTCTTGTTTCTGATGATATGACAATGGGAGGTATTGTAAAATACTACTCTGTGGCAGAAGGAGTCAGGAAATCTTTCCTTGCCGGAATGGATAATCTTTTAATATGTCATGATTTTCATAAACAAATTGCATCCTTCAAAATAATTGAAGAGGAGGTTGAACGGAACGAAACCTCGTATCATAGAATGGTTGAGTCCATTAAACGTATTTTGGGACTGTTCGAAATCCGCAACATAGAGACGCCATGTCCAAAATCCCTGCGTTCAAAAGAGCATATGGAAACAATGGCGACCATCTGCAGGGAGAGTGTGGCAATTGTGAAAAATGCGGATAACGCCATTCCTGTGGACACAATTGATCTCATCTATTCAGTTGAGTTCTCCAGAAAGATAGAGATTGAAGATTTCAAAGACCCTGTGCCCACTGGAGTCACTGATTTGTCCCGAAAGACAGGGGCACCAATTCAGTTCATCACGGCAGAATCCCTGAAGGATATCGCCGTGCTTGCAGATACAGGAAAAGACAAGAAGGTCGTCATTTTTACTGAAAACGCCCATCTGGATAATGCCATGAAAGAGCTGATCAGGCAATTGTCAGATAAAGCAGAAGTGATGACTGTATGTGCGTTACGGAATCCCTACGATCAAGATATAGAGGGTGTAAGAAATATTATTTGTTCCTGTGGTTATACCATCAATCAACAAAAGAGAGTCATCGAGCTACTTTTGGGAAATGATGAATGACAGGAAATGAGTCTGGAGCAACAAGGGAAATACATCACGTCTCCTGTACTATTTGTATCATTCCTGCAGGTATTGCAGGAACGTATTTTTTGTATCAGTGGATGGAACACATACAGATGTATGTCCTGGTATGGAAGAACATAGTCTTCGGATATGTTCCTTCAATTGTGTTGCTAACAACAACAAGAACTCAATGAGGTTGAATAGTAATCAAGGAGATGCAGATGAAGTGATTTCCCTTGACCGTGAATATATCACGTTCACAACATCGGGATGAAGGGATGTACTGTCTGTCGGGATATTTTCCCGGACGAGATTGATGGATATGGTTGAACAGATCAAAAATAACGGACACATTTTGTTTTTGAGAGAAAGGATTACTTGAAGCTGAAACCATTTGCATTATTGATGGGGGGCAACAGTATTTCACAAGAGATGTATGCAAGAAAAACATTTCGGAAAAATGGTTTTTTCTTGCATACAGAATAAACTATTCGACGTTAATAACCCGGGTAAGTGCTACGGATCGTTTACGACTGTCTACCTCAACCTGTACCTTGTCAGCAAAAATTCCAATGACTTCAGATTTGACTATCTTACCACCTGCACCTCTTTTATAAAAAGAGATCTTGCTACCGATACGGATTTTATTGCGGATTTTCCGTGCTGTTTCTTCAGACTTGGTTTTGCTTAATTCCCGCTCTCTCACACGGATTTCAATGACAACTTCATTCTTCAATTCTTTTAACTCCACAATACTGCGTGTGGCGAAAATCGTAGCATTTTTGAGAACCTTCCGAGGTCTGGCCATAAATAACTCCTTATTGAACACAATCCAAAAATTTTTTTTTAAATACGTCTGCAATTTAATATATATAATTAATTACGTCAATGAAAATGAGACTAAAGAGTAATTATACTCTTTTTTTTATGTAGATAATTGAATCTGTTTCTTTTTCAGCATCCCCGGGAGATTCGATTAAAGAATTGATATACATCAGAAAACAAGCGCTTTCATTCCTTTCATTTGGCATCTCAACGCTTTCCCTGTTGCTTCAACTTGATGGCTTCCAATTGCTTCATTGACGCCAAGAAGTTCCACATCATCAATGGTTTCATCAAGAGGATAGGCATTTCCAAGATCTGTATCATTCAAGGCATCCATAAAATTCCTGAGAAGGGGTCTACAGCTATTTGCAAAAAGATAACTTCCATACTCTGCAGTATCTGAAATCACCCTGTTCAATTCATAAAGTTTCTTTCGACTTATAAGGTTGGCAATGAGGGGCAATTCGTGCAGTGATTCATAGTACGCTGATTCAGGTTTGATTCCACTTGAAACCATGGTTTCAAAGGCCATTTCCACTCCAGCTTTTACCATGGCTACCATTACAAGAGCATGATTAAAATGGATGTGTGACGGAAGGCGATTCGCATGGGGAACTTTTTCAAATGCACATTCATTGTTTTTTTCACGCCACTCAAGAAGATCCTTATCGTTTGCCTGCCAATCACTGATCATCGTTCTGGAAAAGTCACCCGAGAGAATATCGTCCATGTGCTTGCGGAAAAGATTGCCCATAATGTTTTTAAGCTGCTCTGAAAGCTCAAATGCACGAATCTTGGCAGGATTGGGCAGACGGTCCATCATATGCGTTATGCCACCCTGCTTGAGGGCCTCTGTAATCACTTCCCAGCCAAACTGGACCAGAGAAGCCGCTTTGCGTTCTTCAACACCCTGAGCGATCATTTTGTCATAACACATGATGGAACCCGTTTGGAGCATACCGCAAAGAATGGTCTGTTCCCCCATAAGGTCAGATTTTACCTCTGCCACAAAAGATGATTCGAGTACCCCGGCCCTGTTGGAACCGAGTCCGGCAGCATAGGCCTTGGCACGTTCCAGGCCTTTTTTTTCAGGGTCATTTTCAGGATGAACCGCTATGAGTGTCGGTACACCGAATCCTCTTTTATATTCCTCCCGAACTTCAGATCCTGGAGCTTTCGGGGCAATCATGACAACTGTGATGTCATTCCTTATGTGCATGCCTTCTTCGACAATATTGAAGCCGTGGGAATAACCAAGACTTGCACCCTTTTTCATCATTGGCACGATTTTGGAAACCACTGAGGCATGCTGTTTATCCGGGGTGAGATTCATAACCAGATCAGCGACAGGAATCATCTTTTCAAACGTTCCCACGTCAAAACCGTATTCCATTGCGTTCTTCCAGGATTGACGTTTCCCGGTAATGGATTGTTCCCGAAGAGCGTATCCGACATTGAGGCCACTGTCTCTGAGATTCAGTCCCTGATGTAAACCCTGTGCGCCACATCCCAATATGATGATTCTCTTCCCCTTGAGGGCCTCGGTACCATGAAATTCTTCGGTGTTCATGAATCGACAGGTGCCGAGTTGTTGTACCTGCTCCCGAAAAGGCAGGGAATTGAAATAATTCATATTTTTGTACTCCTGATTTCCATTCTTTTATGCTCAAAGGTAAATCGCCAGCGGTCTGCTGGTCAATGGCTTTGTTTCGTAAAAATATCATCGTCATGATGGATGATTCAATTTCAATATCAGCAGGTTACTTTCCGGGAAAAGTCTGTCAATCCGGTATGCTCAAGAAGAATTCCTGCCTGCAGATGCTTCCGGATTTTCTGGATCATGCCTGACGGGCACTCCGATGTTCCCCTCATCGTGCATCACCTCACCGTCACCCTGAACCTCCGATTGTAACACCAGTCTACCCCTGCTGCGTTCCGGGGAGGACGGTCCGGATTACTTTCCTGGACCGCCTTTCCTGACTGATTATGCAGTCGAGCTCCGCAGTGCATGTCGCAATCCTGAGTATCCCCGGGAATCGCATTGTCTACACACAAAGTTTCCGGAGCTCTTTTGCCAACTCTGTTACACGGGAGTACTCGTTATGGGCAAGTCCATTCTATCGGGCAGTCTGCTAATCTGGCGAATCGAATCCGGCCGTTAGCCCTGTCAATGACAGCCCTGCAGGTATCCCTGCAGAGCCTACAGTGCAACGCCCCCTGCCTTTCATGGAGTTCTGGAACATTTGTGTACAAGCAGAGTATCCATGGCATGACAATTTGCTTGAAAGTATCATGTCGCTCTTGTCCTCTATTCCCTGATTGTCCGACATCATTTGTACCAGCAGCCCGGAGTGTTCCATCGGTTTTGACAATCATTGTGCAGGACAGACCAGACGGGATTGAGGAAACCGCGTTCGTAATTTTCTTGAGAGTTAATTGATTATCGTCAGGAAATGTCTATTCCAGTGCTCCCTGGAAATTACGTCCAACAGCCCATATTTCGGCTGTGTTACAAGAATACCCTTCTGGAAGGTATTGGCATCCGGAGGGGTGTCGACTGTGGTGCCGTTTTCATCATAGGTGACTGTTGGAAGTCGCAGATACCCATTGGGCATAAAATGTTCACATGGGCTTTCCCCGTCGTGTGGTGGAACCATGCTGCATGGGCCGTTCCATCCTGTCAATTTTACCCGCTCCTGTGGAGCTCTCCAACACCTGAAAGTGTTACGGAAGAGTCCTCAGACTCTTCTGAATGTTCCGCCTCCAGGTTCCTTATCCGGCAAACAAAAGAGGGACAGCCATGGGGCTTCATTATGCCTGAATTGCCTTGTCTGTCTGAGAGGAGCACTGTGTTGTCCCTTTATTTATTTGGGTTTTTCAGGGCTCCTCTACGTCGGGAATGCCAACAAATCATTTTTGAACTCTTCCTTCACTGTTCCCCGGTCCTTCTGTTTGCTCTCCCTGAAGATTGTTTACCACTGTGTCTGATCTGTCCGGGTTTTTGTTCACATCAAATCGGTCCTGGCTGACACGCGTAATATCAAGGCAGGATTATGGTAGCCTTGTTTGACGGATATGGATTTTTGTCTTTCGGGGTTGCTCTGATGCAGTCACTTTCACGATTCCCTGATAGCAACATCTTTCATGCTTTTGTTTTCGGTAATACATGGTTTCTTTGTTTTAATTTCAAATAGACACAATAAATCAGCATGTTTTACCATTTTTGTTTCATTTGTATATGATGATCTGTTTTTCATCATATCCTTGTTATCGTACTCACATAACCGTATCAGGGAAAATCTGTACAGGGTGCAGAGTCAGTCTTGACAATTCCGAATTAAAGGCTTAAAGTAAGCCAAAGAAAAGAAAAAAGAAAGCCGAGGGTTGGGCATTGTTACTCTTGAATGCAAGAGAAAGAATAATACTGGATCTACTCACTGAGAATCCCCACATGAGTGTTACCGAGATGGGCAAGCGTCTTGATGTTTCTTCCGTTACCGTAAGGAGCAATTTCGATGCTCTCGCCGGAAAAGGTTATCTCATCCGGACCAGGGGCGGAGCTTTGCCTGCTTTTCACCCGGATATACTGGTTCGCCAGCGCAATCTCCCCGACTGTAAAACTGCCATTGCACAAAAAGCTGCTTCCCTGGTGAATGATGGTGATACCATTATGATAGAAGCGGGAACCACAACCGCACTCATCGGCCGTTTCCTCCTGGGAAAGAGAGACGTAAATGTGGTTACCGACTCCACCCTTTTACTCCCCTATATACGGTCGAATCCGTCCCTTCACCTTACGTTTGTCGGCGGCATCTTCCGACCAGAAGCCGAAGCCATGATCGGACCCATGGCGGTACAGCATCTGGAACAGTTCCATGTCAAAACGGCCTTTATTGGAACCGACGGCTTCTCTCTGAAGAACGGATTGACAACTCACATGATGGAAGCCACCGAGATTGTACGTACCATGCATCAGCGTTCAGATCATACGGTGCTTCTGGCAGATTCAGGAAAATGGGGGCAGGTCGGATTTGCCCGGATTATTCCCCTGAAAGAAATTGATATTTTGGTTACCGATTCCAGGTTGCCCGAAACGGCCCGGAACGATATTGAGGCATTGGGGATACAGCTCCTTGTTGCCCAGGAAAAAAAGGACGGTACATGGCTCAAAAAATCGTAATGCCCAAATTGGGAAACACAGTTGAATCAGTCATCATTGTAGAGTGGCTCAAAAAAATTGGTGACACCATTGCTGTCGGTGAAGCAATCGTCGAGGTGGAAACGGACAAGGCCACAGTAGAAGTAGAGGCCGAAGAAGCTGGCACTCTATTGGCCCAACTCTTTGGAGTGGATGACGAAGTTCCTGTGCTTGTTCCCTTTGCCATCACAGGTGAAGCTGGCGAAGATGTTTCCGGAATGCTGACCTCTGTCGCACCCGCATCGAATGTTTCTCCCGCATCGAATCTGGCCGCTATCCCCGCCGATAACACCACAACAGCCATCTCCCCGAGGGCCAAAAATCTGGTCCGTTCTTCAGGGCTCCAGAGTCCTCCCTCCACCGGAACAGGCCCTGGTGGACGTATCATTGAACGGGATGTTCAGGCCGCCTTGCAAGGGAGGGCTCCTCTGACTCCGTCAGCAAAATCCATAGAAGGATCCCGTCCTGAGCGAGGCAGTGGCATCGGTGGCAGGGTGCTGGCCTCAGACATAGTTTGTGCTTCCTCCGCCGGGACTTCCGGTTCAGCTCCTGCTTCGAACTCCGTTTCTGCAGAATCTTCCGGACCTGTGAAAATCCTTCCTGTTAAGGGTATACGAAAACTGGTGGCTCAGAGAATGCATGCATCCCTGGCCGCAACCGCTCAGCTTACGCTGAATGCATCGGTTTCTGCGGCCTCCTTGCTCTCCTGGCGGGCCCGATTCAAAACATCTCCCGAGGCCTTCGGTCTTTCAGATATTTCCATGAACGAACTTGTCATGTTTACCGTGTCCCGGCTTCTGTTGCGTTACCCCGATATGAATGCCACTTTCCACGGCAATGAAATAAAACAGTTCCAGCATGTTCATCTGGGCTTCGCCGTCGATACGCCAAAAGGTCTGATGGTTCCGGTGCTGCGTTTTGCCGATCGGCTTTCCCTCTCCCGGATTTCATTCGAAGCCCGCCGTCTGGCCACCGCTTGCCGGAAAGGCACGATCAATCCTGAAGAACTATCCGGGGGTACCTTCACCATAACCAACCTCGGTTCCCTCGGTATCGAAAGTTTTACCCCGGTTATCAATACCCCTGAAGTCGCCATACTGGGAGTGAATGCCATGTTCAATTATCCGGTGGAGACAGCCGAAGGCATCAGCATTGAAAAGAGGATGGGCTTGTCCCTCACCATCGACCACCAGGCAGTAGACGGTGCACCGGGCGCCCGGTTCCTCAAAGATTTGAGTACCCTTTTGGGTCATCTTGAGCTAAGCGCTGCACTTTGAGGATGGATTGTATGAATGATGAATTTGATCTGATTATTGTCGGTGGGGGGCCTGGCGGATACAACGCTGCCGAAAGGGCTGGTCATGCAAAGTTAAAAACCCTGTTGGTTGAAAAAGAAAGTCTCGGCGGAGTCTGTCTGAATCGGGGCTGTATTCCAACAAAAACCCTGTTAACCGCTGCAAAGCGTTTCCATGCCGTCAAGGATAGTGCAGTCTTCGGTGTGCATGCCACCAATGTAAGCATGGACTGGTCCGAGGCCTTGAAGCGAAAGGTAAAAACGGTTCGGGCCTTGCGTTCCGGTGTGGCTTCGAAACTGAAAAAAAGCAGGGTGGAGATGATTGAGGGGGAAGCCCGTTTCATGAGCCGATCTGCTATTGAAGTAAAAGGCAAGAGCTACACGGCGGAAAAAATTCTCATTGCCACTGGCTCGAAGCCTTTTATTCCTTCTGTTCCCGGAACCGATTCAGCAGCGGTGCTCACCAGTCGCGAGATTCTTGATATTAGTCACATTCCTGAAACCCTGGTGGTGATTGGAGGGGGAGTAATCGGGGTGGAATTTACCTCCTTGTTTTCCACTCTGGGATCGAACGTTACTATCGTGGAAATGCTGCCTGAAATTCTCCCCTCCCTGGATGCCGATGTTGCAGCGCTTCTCCGTCAGCGTCTGGAAAGGACCGTTGATATCAAGCTGAGTGCCCGGGTGGAGAGAATTGACGGAGATACCGTTTTCTTCAGCGATGACGAGGGAAGCGGAACGGTGAAAGGAGAGGCGATACTGATGGCCGTGGGCCGCCGTCCAGTGGTGAGAGACATGAATTTGGAACATATCGGCCTGGATATCAACCGGGGTGCGATTGTTGTGGACGAACATATGCGCACCAACCTTCCGGGAGTTTGGGCTGCTGGTGACTGTACCGGGAAAAGCCTTCTCGCCCATTCGGCCTACCGTATGGGTGAAGTGGCTGTGGCCGATATGCTCGGGAAGAGCGACCGGATGCGTTACAATGCCATTCCGTCGGTGGTGTATTCCCTCCCGGAGGCGGCCGGAGTTGGTATGACAGAAGCAGATGCGGCGAAGGCTGGCAGGGAGGTGGTTATCAGGACACTCCCGATGCAGTACAGCGGGCGCTATCTGGCGGAATACGGTCAGGAACCGGGTTTCGCCAAAATCATCGTAGATGCTCATACCAATGTGTTGTTAGGTGTTCATCTGATTGGCGGGCTGTGTTCGGAAAATATCTGGGGTGCTGCAGCCATGATTGAAGCAGAATTCAGAGTCGAGGATATCAGGGAAATCATTTTCCCTCATCCAACGGTGTCGGAAATTATCAGGGAAACAATCTGGGACTTTCAAGAACGGGAAAAGATTCAGGGGACAGCCGATTTGTTCTGTGAAAATTCACCGGTTTCGCAGCGATAGAGAATTAATCGAGGAGAACAAACAATGCCGAAAGTACAGTTAGTCGATCCTGAGAAGGTTCGCAAACCAGGCACGATCAAAATCAAGAATATTCCAGTCAACCAGTATCAGAATGATTACGCCACAGAGGTGAAAATCTGGGGGAAGGACAGGCTCAAGGCAGCGTACTATCACATGCTCATCATCCGTGAATTTGAATCGGCTCTGGATTCTATCAAAAAAACCGGAGCCTTCAACGGGATGGAATACAACCACATGGGACCGGCACATCTTTCAATTGGGCAGGAAGCGGCCGCCGTCGGTCAGAGTATGGCCCTGACGCATGAAGATTTCATCTTCGGCTCTCATCGGTCCCATGGCGAGATTCTGGCCAAAACTCTCTCTGCCGTCGTTACCATGGATGAGGGTGTCGTTGAATCGATTATGAAGGAATATCTGGGAGGCGAAATTCTCGCTGTTGTGGAAAAGGGTCATTCTGGAGATATTCGGGATCTGGCGGTAGATTTCATACTTTACGGAACCATGGCGGAGATTTTCGCTCGAAAAACCGGTTTTAACCGGGGTCTTGGCGGATCGATGCATACCTTTTTTCCCCCCTTTGGATCCATGCCGAACAACGCACTGGTAGGGGGAAGTGCGGATATTGCAGTGGGTGCTGCCCTGTACAAGCGGATTAACCGCAAGCCTGGAATTGTGATCGGAAACATTGGGGATGCCTCCATGGGATGCGGTCCTGTGTGGGAAGGTATCATGATGGCTGCTATGGATCAGTATAAAACGCTATGGGACAAGGATCTCACTGGAGCACCTCCTGTGCTCATCAATTTTTTCAACAACTTTTACGGCATGGGAGGCCAGCCAGTGGGCGAAACCATGGGGTTCGGTATTCTGGCCCGGGTGGGAGCGGGTGTGAATCCTGACAACATGCACGCCGAACGAGTGGACGGTTGCAACCCTCTGGCTGTGGCTAATGCCACAGCACGGAAGAAAAAAATTCTTCTGGAAGGCAGGGGCCCGGCACTTCTCGATGTGATTACCTATCGGCTTTCCGGACACAGTCCCTCCGATGCCATGAGTTATCGCACCAGGGAAGAGGTGGAACTCTGGCAGGCCAATGACGGTATCATCGGCTATGAACAATATCTTCAGAAGAATGGTCTTCTGGACGATGCTGCCATTACGGAAACCCGGAAACTTGTCGCCGACAAGTTAATGAAAACCCTGGAAAAATCCATTTCTACGGAAATCTCGCCCCGGCCCAAAGGGCAATTCATTGAGACGGTGATGTTTTCAAATCAGAAAATTGAAAAAATGGACGAACGAGAGCCGGAAATGCTCCTGACTGCCGACAGGAATCCCCGGGTGAAGAGTCTGAAACGGAAGATTCGTACTGCCAGGGATGCACACGGCACGCCGGTTAATGCCTCCAGGATGTTCGCTTTTCGGGATGGTCTTTTTGAGGCGATGATGCACCGCTATACCATCGATCCCACGATGGCCTCCTGGGGTGAAGATGTGCGGGACTGGGGCGGTGCGTTTGCCGTTTACCGGGGGCTGACAGAAAGTCTTCCCTACCATCGACTCTTTAATACCTCGATTTCAGAGGGTGCCATTGTCGGTGCCGGAGTGGGTTACGCACTCTCGGGAGGACGGGCTGTTGTGGAACTGATGTACTGTGACTTCCTGGGACGTGCGGGTGATGAGGTGTTTAACCAGATGTCAAAATGGCAGAGCATGAGTGCTGGCGTTCTCAAAATGCCGTTGGTGCTCCGGGTGTCTGTCGGTGCCAAGTACGGTGCCCAGCATTCCCAGGACTGGACGGCATTGGTGGCTCACATCCCGGGACTCAAGGTGTTCTTCCCTGCCACTCCTGCCGATGCCAAGGGTATGCTGAATCTGGCCCTTTCAGGCACAGACCCGGTTGTCTTTCTGGAGAGTCAAAAGCTGTACGGTATTGGTGAAGAGTTTGAGCCCGGCGGTGTACCGGAGGGGTACTATGAAACTCCCGAAGGTATCCCCGCCCTCAGACGTCAGGGCAAGAGCCTCACCATTATTACCATCGGTGCCACGCTCTATACTGCCCTGAAAGCCGCCGATGAGATGCAGGAACAATACGGAATCGAATCAGAGGTCATCGATCTCAGATTTATAAACCCTCTGAACTATGACATTCTGGTGGAATCGGTGAAGAAGACCGGTCGGGTGATACTGGCCTCGGATGCAGTGGAACGGGGCAATATTCTTCACAATGTAGCCAACAATCTCTCTCAGCTCTGTTTTGACTCTCTGGATGCGCCTCCGGTAGTACTGGGCGCCCGGAACTGGATTTCCCCTGCCGCTGAAATGGAACAGGAATTCTTCCCCCAGCCTTCCTGGATTATCGACCTTGTTCATGAACGCATTCTGCCTCTGGAAGGTCATGTAACCAGTACCGTTCAAACCACTGGTGAGATTCTTCGACAAAATCGGAACGGCGTGTGAGTACACTGGAAGGAAGGGATGCCGCAGCAAGGCTGGTATCTCTGGAGAAAAGGCTGGCTTTGGACAAGGCTGCCGGATTCATCACCGAACCAACAGGTGAGGTGAATAATCACATTCATTCGGTGTACTCCTTTAGTCCTTATACCCCGGTGGAAGCAGCCTGGAGAGCATGGCAGTCCGGGCTGGACGCAGCGGGTATTATCGATCATGAATCTGTTGCTGGTTGTGCCGAAATGCTGGAAGCCGGTCAGCGTATCGGATTGCCGATAACCACCGGATGTGAGCTTCGGGCAGATACTTCCGGGACAGCTCTGGAGGGTCGGAAAATTAATAACCCGGATTCTTTGGGTCTGCTGTACATGGTTCTTCATGGAATCCCGCATCAAAATCGGTCTCGGGTGGACGATTTTCTCAAACCTGTCCGGGAATCCCGAATCAGACGGATGAGGAAGCAGGTTCTGACTCTGAATGATATTCTCAAAAAATCCGGTCTGCCGGAACTGAATTTTGATACTGATATCATGCCCATTTCCCGGAGTGCCGAAGGTGGCAGTATTACTGAGCGTCATATCCTCTTCGCTCTGGCACAAAAGATAACAAATCAGTTTGGCAGGGGAGAGAAACTGCTTGCAGTATTACAATCTTCTCTGGATATCCACATGTCCCCTGTCATTACTGCACGTCTTTCCGATCCGGAGAATCCGCATTTACTCTACGACCTTTTGGGTTTGTTCAAGGGAACCCTGATTTCACAATTTTTCATTCAGCCTGATCCGGATGAATGCCCCGTCGTACAAAAGGTTACGGCTCTGGCCGACAGGGTGGGGGCCATTCCCTGTTATCCTTATCTTGGGGATGTGGGAGAATCTCCCACCGGGGACAAAAAGGCCGAGGCCTTTGAGGATTCCTGGCTGGATGAACTTTTTGATGCGTTGCCACAGTTGGGATTCCGGGCGGTGACGTACATGCCACCCCGGAATACGAAAAAACAGCTGGCCCGTATCAAGGCAAAATGTATCGAGAAGGGACTCATGGAAATCAGTGGTGTGGATATTAACTCCTCCCGCCAGAGCTTCCGCTGTCCGGAAGTTACACTTCCTGAGTTCTCCCATTTGAATGATCGCACATGGTCCTTGATTGCCCATGAACACCTGGCCTCCCGGGGCGGACCGGGGCTTTTCGACCCGGCCTCTCCGATAGCTCATGCTCCTCTGGATATCCGGCTGGATGTCTACGCACGCATAGGCCGCCGTATGGATCCATCCAGAACAGAAACGATTGTCAATCTGGCCCGTAAGGAGGGCTTATGGATGCAATAACGTTCACTCCGATTCTCCGGGGTGCTTACATGGAAGCTCTTGGAGGGCCAATTATTCTTCTTTCTGAACCTGAAGAACGTTCTGAACTTTCTGCATTGCAAATTGACCTCAGGAGTGCGGATGCCATCGGGACATACGATGATGCCGCACGAAACAGCGAAAGGAATGTCGCCCGAAAAATCCGGGAAGCCCTGGCCGATATGGAAGATGATGATACCTCATTGCCAGCAGCTCTCCGGGTTCCTGGCATCGGGAGTTTTTATGCCGGCGCTGACTGGAATGCTGCCGAGAATGTCCGGAAGGCTGCATCGGGCCGCATTAATGCTCTCCACACCCCAGGTAGAGGTGATGCCGTGAAAGGCCGGATTGCCCTGATAACAGGGGGAGCACAGGGTTTTGGGGCTGACATTTCCCGGGGGCTGGCAGGGGCTGGTGCCTTTGTTATAATTGCCGATATCAATGCCGAAGGTGCACAGGTTCTCGCTGATGAACTTAATGCAACCGGCATGAGACAGGCCTCATCGATAGCGGTGGATGTGTCCAGCGAAGAATCGGTGAAAGCCATGGCCGATACCATTGTTGCAGAACACGGAGGTCTTGATCTTCTTGTCAGCAATGCCGGAGTTTTGAGGGCTGGTTCCGTTCTGGAGCTTTCCTCAAAAGATTTCGATTTTGTCACGAAAATCAATTATTCGGCCTTCTTCCTGATGGTAAAACAGACATCTCCGATGATGATACGTCAGCGGGTTGCTGCACCGTCATTTACTTCGGATATCATACAAATCAATTCCAAAAGCGGTTTGGAAGGCTCCAACAAGAATGGGGCTTATGCCGGAGGAAAGTTTGGGGGGATCGGTCTGGTGCAAAGTTTTGCCATGGAACTGGTAAAGTACGGTATCAAGGTGAATGCAATCTGTCCGGGCAATTTTTTTGATGGACCTCTCTGGTCGGACCCTGACTGCGGGCTTTTTGTTCAGTATTTGAACAGTGGCAAGGTTCCCGGTGCACAAAACATCAAGGATGTAAGAGAATTTTATGAAAACAAAGTTCCCATGGGACGGGGATGCGAGGGAGCAGATGTGTTGAAAGCCATTATCTACTGTGTGGATCAGGTTTACGAAACCGGACAGGCTGTTCCTGTCACTGGTGGGCAGGTCATGCTGAAGTAAGGGAAAAATACAATTCCGGGGAGGTCAGTTGAAAAAAACACCTGGCTGGCTATGCAACCTCCGGCATGGAAACAAACGACAGGAGAACAATATGAAAACAACCGCAGTAAGAATGTACGGCAAGAAGGATTTAAGGCTTGAACAATTCGATCTTCCCGCGATGGGAGAAGATGAGATTCTTGCTCATATCGTCTCTGACAGCATCTGTATGAGTTCATACAAGGCAGCTATGCAGGGCTCGGATCATAAACGTGTGCCGCATAATATTGAGACGGCTCCGGTGATAATCGGCCATGAATTTTGCGGTGAGATTACAGCTGTAGGATCAAAATGGGCGAATCAATACAATGCAGGAGACCGCTTTACCATTCAGCCTGCATTACACTACAAGGGTAGCCTTGATGCTCCGGGGTACAGTTTTCGATGGATCGGTGGGTCGGCAACGGATATTGTTATTCCCAATGAAGTGATGGAAATGGACTGTCTGCTCTCCTGCAATCAGGAGGCGTTTTATTTTGGAAGTCTTTCCGAACCCATGAGCTGTATTGTCGGTGCTTTCCGGGCGAATTACCATGTACCCCAGGGAACATACAAACATATTATGGGAATCAAGCCCCAGGGTGCAATGGCAATTCTTGCCGGTGCCGGTCCTATGGGACTGGGTGCGATCGACCTGGCGATTCATGGTGATACCAGACCCCGCCAGCTGGTAGTGACTGATATCGATGATACCAGGCTCGCCAGGGCAGAAGAACTTTTTTCGATATCAGAAGCCAGAAAATTCGGAGTGGAACTTCTCTATATGAACACGGCAAAACAGGATGATGCCGTTGCGGCTCTCAAGAGCCATGTTGCAGGAGGAGAAGGTTTTGATGATGTCTTCATCCTGGCCCCTGTAGCTCCTGTGATAGAGCAGGGGGATCGCATTCTGGCCAGGGACGGCTGTTTGAATTTTTTTGCCGGTCCAACAGATACAGATTTTTCTGCACAGATGAATTTCTACAATGTCCATTACGCATCTCATCATCTGACAGGAACCAGCGGAGGGAATACCGAGGATATGAAAATTTCCTTACAGATGATGACAGAAGGACGCATCAATCCTTCTGTTATGATTACCCATGTTGGAGGATTGAACGCTGTCATTGAGACAACACTCAATCTACCCCAAATTCCTGGCGGGAAAAAACTCATTTATACAAATGTGGATCTGCCTCTTACGGCAATTGTTGATTTTGAAGAGAAGGGTAAAAACAACCCTTTTTGGGCCGATTTGGCCGAAATTACAGGGCGAAATAAAAATATATGGAACGCAGAAGCCGAAGCCTGTCTTCTGGGGAAGGAAGCAAAAATCAGCATATAATTTCATGCATTGAATCGGGTTGCAACCCGATGTTTGTGAAATTGTGCAATCAATTCCGGAGGAGGAAAAAATGACATTCAAATCAGCAGTTAAAGGACAATGGCGTTTCCGGGGCAGCCGTCCCAAAGTAGGGATTCGTCCCACTATTGACGGTCGGCTCGGCGGAGTCAGGGAAAGTCTGGAAGTGCAGACCATGAATATGGCAAGAGCCGCAAGTGAACTGATTTCAGCCAATCTGTTCCATATTGACGGAAGCCCTGTAGAGTGTGTTATTGCAGATACATGTATCGGAGGAGTGGCCGAGGCCGGGGTATGTCAGGACAAATTTGAAAAATCCGGTGTTGGCGTTTCCCTGACGGTTACTCCCTGTTGGTGCTACGGATCGGAAACCATGGATATGAACCCGTCCACACCTAAAGCTGTATGGGGTTTTAACGGCACAGAACGACCCGGGGCTGTTTATCTGGCTGCGGTTTTGGCGGCTCATGCACAAAAGGGGCTGCCCGCATTTGGTATTTATGGCCGGAACGTTCAGGATTCCGATGATAGCAGCATACCAGAGGATGTGAAAGAAAAAATCCTGCGTTTTACCCGGGCAGGAGTTGCGGTTGCCACGATGAGGGGGAAAAGCTATCTCTCCATCGGCTCTGTGTCCATGGGAATCGCAGGCTGTATTGTTGATGAAGATTTCTTTCAGGAATATCTGGGAATGCGAAACGAGTATGTGGACATGAGTGAACTCGGCAGACGCATGGAAAAAGGAATTTTCGATTCTGAAGAATTCAAAAGGGCACAATCATGGGTAAGGCAAAATCTGGGAATCGGAAAGGATCATAACGAAATCAGCCAACAGCATTCGGTTGGGAAAAAGGAATCCGAATGGGACGAGTCGATAAAAATGGCTCTCATCGTCAAGGACTTGATGACTGGAAATCCCGAGCTGGCAAAGTCTGGTTTTGCTGAAGAAGCACTGGGGCACAATGCCATTGTCGCCGGGTTTCAGGGGCAACGCCACTGGACCGACTGGAAGGCCAACGGAGACTTCATGGAAACCATGTCCAACAGCAGCTTCGACTGGGACGGCTTCCGTCAGCCATACCTCCTTGCAACAGAAAACGATACCCTGAATGGTATTTCCATGCTCTTTGGTCACCTTCTGACAAATACGGCGCAAATATTCAGCGATGTTCGTACCTATTGGAGTCCTGAATCTGTCAAAAGGGTTACCGGGCATACACTGACCGGAAGTGCTGCCGGCGGCCTGATTCATCTGATCAACTCAGGTTCCACCTGTCTGGATGGTTCCGGTGAGCAATCCATTGACGGTCATCCCGCCATCAAACCTTTTTGGGGAATCAGCGAGATGGAAGCTGAAGCCTGTGTCAAAGCCGTTGAATTTTGTCCAGCTGACCACGGTTATTTCAAAGGCGGTGGATATTCTGTTGACTTTCTCACAAAGGGTGGCATGCCTGTTACCATGTCCCGGCTGAATCTCGTAAAGGGACAGGGACCTGTTCTTCAGCTGGCCGAAGGATGGACTGTCGAACTGCCACCGGAAATCCATGACAAACTCGATGAGCGTACCAGTCCTGCCTGGCCTACGACGTGGTTTGCACCTCGAATTACCGGGAAAGGGAATTTCAAGGATGTTTACAATGTCATGGCTTCCTGGGGAGCCAATCATGGTGCTGTCAGTTATGGCCATATCGGAGCTGATCTTATTTCCATGGCCTCAATGCTTCGCATTCCTGTATCCATGCACAATGTAGACGAAGATGATATTTTCCGGCCAGCAGCATGGCATCTTTTTGGTATGGGTAAGGAAAGTGCAGATTTTCGGGCATGTAACAATTTCGGTCCGATATATGGCGGATAAAAAGCGGGGCAGATATTCCACCAGAAATATCTGCTTCTTTCTGTTGTAGTTTGGAGGAATGTATGCATTATGCTGTTGCTGTTCTGGATATTGGTAAAACCAATAAAAAACTGGCCGTTTACGATGACACCATGAATACTCTGGCTGTCAGAAAACGTAAAATTGATACAATGTATCTGGATGATCTGGAAGTAGAAGATGTTGATACGATTGTTTCCTGGTTTCTCACCCAGCTTGAAGAACTGGGTTCTGTATACGATATCAGGGTAATTTCTGTTACAACCCACGGTTCCACACTTGTCTGTATCGGTTCTGATGGAAAACCTTGCATTCCCCCCATTGCCTATACAAATGATGTTCCCGCTGACGTTCACAGCCGCTTTTGGAAGGAGATGGGAACTCCGGAGGATGTTCAAATTCGTACGGCAACGGCGGAAATCAAACCGTTGGTTAATATGGGAAAACTGCTCTGGTATCAGCGAGAGCGATGGCCGCAGGAGTTTGCACGGATTGATACAATACTCTTTTACCCCCAATATTTTGGCTACAGGCTCACCGGAAATATTGCGGCAGATATCACCTACACTGGATGTCACAGTTATTTATGGGATTTTGGCAAAGGTGACTGGTCCGATATCGTGGACAAACTGGGAATCAGGGGGAAACTGCCCGTAAAGCCGGGATCGCCAGGGAGTGAACTGGGATCTATCTCAGCTGAAGTTGTCGCCACTACCGGACTTTCCCCGGAGACAAAAGTCACGTTGGGTATTCATGATTCCAATTCATCTCTCATTCCCTATCTGATAACTCAAAAGCAGGATTTTATTCTGAATTCAACCGGCACCTGGTGCGTTGCCATGCACCCCGTAGACAGAGTGAAATTCGGTGCTGAAGAACTTGGGAGAATGGTATTTTACAATCTTTCCTATAAAGGGACTCCTGTCAAAACATCCATTCTTCTGGGAGGATTGGAATATGAAGTTTATACCGATGCACTGATGTCCCGACACAACAGAAAAGACTGGCCGGACTATCATCCATCCATGTACCGGGATATTCTGAAACATCCCCGGACTTTTATCCTGCCAACGGTCATTCCCGGGACAGGTCAGTTTCCTGATTCTGTCGCCAGAGTTATCGATGGGGATCACACCTTTTCAATAGCAGATATCACCAGTGGGGCAAGATGGCCGAAGGCGTTTGATGATTATTTGGCTGGTTTTGCCCTGGCCAATATCTCGTTGGCCATACAGACCAGAATTGCCCTTGAGCGCGTGGATCTCATTCCAGGGACAGAAGTATTTATCGAAGGTGGATTTCGGCAGAACCGGAACTATATTGCCCTGTTAGGGGCTTTACTACCTGATAACCCCCTGTTCCTGACTGACCTGGAAGAAGCCACCAGTTATGGAGCAGCACTCTGCGGTAAAGCTCTGGTTGATGCTGTCCCGGTGGCATCTCTCAACAGGTTTGTTCATCTGGACAAGCATCCTGTAGAACCAGCGGATTTGGCGGGATTGGAAGATTATGTCGAGGCCTTTTTAGGGCATCTTGAGGGTTGATTTTTCCTTCCCGGGAGAATCATGCGGTCTTCCTGCATTGTATGCAACGATAGATCTGTTTATTCCCCGTGCGGCTTCAACAGATTCTTCATCGTCCTTTAGCAAAACTGTTCCATCGTTCACGGAGTTCCGGAACCGTTCGGTAACAATATCTTCAAGAGTCCAACCTTTGCCATCCAGGAATCAAGGTGGAAACGCTCCTTCATGAGAAGATGAACATCAAGGAGCTCTTCCTGATGTATCCCTTGTTACCGATAACAGGTGTGGGAGCCTGGAAAGGAAGGAATTGTCCCAACTTCCAGGAGGATTCATTGTCGGATGCACCGGAAGTCCGTGAACGGGCCGTTCACATGGTTTGCAACCATGAAAAAGAGTATGAATCCCGTGGGCGGCACCCTGGAGATTCTGCGTCAGTGGGTTCGACGGGCTGAGATTGATCCGGGGCGTCGAAACGGTTTCACCAGCGACGAACGTGCTCATATAAAAGAAGTGGAAACAAGAAGAACGGGAGCTTCGGAGTGCCAATGAACTGCGTCGAAAAGCGTCAGAATAGTGCGCACAGGTGGAACTCGATCGCCGAAAAAGAGGATGGTTCGCTTTCATCGATTGAGAACCGTGATGCGCATGGAGTCGATCTGTGCACAACCCTGCCGATCGCTCCAGCAACCTGCCAGGAAGCAAAGGGGACTTTTAGTATGACAACGCCATGGCCTGTGACTATAACGGCCTCTCAAAGCAGACGTGATCCACCGAAGACGCTCCTGGCGGACGATCGAACAAGGTGCATTGGAAACGCTTGATTGGGTGAATTGATATCATAACCGCTTGATGCATGGAACCACTCGGATATGGATCACCTGCGGTATACGCAATGATGCCGCATGAGCAGGTAGATGGTTCGGCAGTAGCCACCGGGCTTAATGAAAACAGTCTGCGAAATTGCCGGTGCGATTTCAGTCCCCGAACGAATGGAAGGATTTTCCGAAAGATGATATTCTGCTGCCTCACGGCTGATTCCCTTTGTATCGGGAATTTCAGTCAACATTATTCTACTCCGGGAATCAGTTCCCCTCCTGATTTTTTTGGACAGTTATGATATGATATCCGGTCATGTCAAAACAGGAGTTTTTTATGAAAATTATCAGGAAAATCGAGATGGTATTTGTTGTTCTGCTGTTGACCACAATGCCAGTTTTTTCAGGTGGAGAAAAAGAATCCTCCCGGGAGGAAAAGGTTTCTCTCACCTTTATGGAAGTTTTAACCAGTCCCGGTCGAACTGCTGTAATTCAAAGTATCATAAATGAATATGAATCCCTTAATCAAAATGTAACGATAGAATTGATATCGCCTCCCTATGAGCAGGCTGATAATAAAATGACTTTGATGCTGAATTCAAACCAGGATCTTGATATCATTGAAGTACGGGATTATACAGTCAAGCAATATGTAAACAATGACAAGCTTACAGATCTGACGCCCTATCTCGCAACCTGGAATGGTTCAAAAGATCTTCTCCCGTTGGCCGAAACTGCAGCGCGGACTGTGGATAATACGCCGTACCTGATGCCTCAATTCTTTTTCATCAAGGCTTTGTTTGTCCGAACTGACATCCTTGCAGAATACGGATATACGACTCTGCCTGAAACTATGGAAGAAATGTATGATATGGCTATATCCATTACAGGGAAAAAGTCTGCTCAATATGGATTTGGTTTTCGAGGGAAAGGGAATGCCTATGCCATTTCTGATGTTATGATTCTCTCGGATGTGGATAATATCAGTAAGGAAAACTTCTACAAGACAGAAGATGGAAATTTCTCGTTTGATAACCCTGAAGCCAGACAGGCTCTGGCTGATTACGTAAATCTGTTTCACAAAGCGGTACCTTCTGATGGTATCAACTGGGGTTTTAATGAACAGGTAAATGCATTTATTTCCGGAACAACACCTTTTCTTATTCAGGATCCGGATACTGTCGCCCTTGTTAATGAGCAATTAGATGAGAATAATTATACGGTAATACCGGTACCAGTTGGAAAAACCGGTAAAGTGTATTTGACAAGTGGATTCGCCAGTCTGTCAATCCCGAGTTACTCCAGGGAAAAAGATATGGCATGGGATTTTATTACTTTTATCAGCAGTGCGGAAAAGAATGCGGAATTCTGTAAATCTTATGGCCCTTTGCCAGTACATAGTTCTTCTTATTCGGATGACCCCTATTTCAGTTCCGGTGTATATCAGGCATGGAAGAAAACGATGTCCAACAGCGATATATATGATTTTGTCACTTTACCACTTGATTCCCCCAAGTATCCCGGATGGCCTCAGGTTCAGGAACAGTTTATGCAGTCCTTGCTTCTGGGTGATATAACCGTTGATGAAGCTATCAGGAAATGGTCAGATTACTGGAAGGATTGATTGCTTTCAAACGCTAAATTCCTCTAGAGGATGAACTGGAATGTCGGCATCCTTGCATATTTGGCAAAACTACCTCTGTCGGGGTGATTTTAACTATGGAAGTAAAATGACTGGAAAGAAAAACACATATCATTTGATGCTGATTCCTGCAATAAGTCTGTTGGTTCTCTTTGTGTATCTGCCGGTAATCAAAGGTATGATGATGGCATTTCAGAATTATAATATGTTTGACCTTTCAAATTTCGGATTTAATGGTCTGGCAAACTTCAAAAGTGTTTTAATGGATAAAAACATCCGGTTTATTGAGATATTTTTAAATACAATTATCTGGGTTGCCGGTTCTCTGATCCTTCAATTCGTTTTAGGTTTTATTCTGGCCTTGCTCATGCGGGATCCGTTTTCGGGTCGCGGTGTATATTCAGGACTGATTTTCTACGCATGGGCTCTCTCCGGTTTCGCAATCGGCCTGGTCTGGGCATGGTTGTTTAACGGACAATTCGGTTTGATAAATGATATTTTAATCAGATCAGGAATTATCTCCCGGCAGATCGGGTTTCTATCTTCTCCAGGGATAGCGATGATTTCAGTTATTATTGCCAATGTCTGGTATGGTGTTCCTTTTTTTGGAATTATGCTTCTGGCAGCTTTACAGTCCATTCCTTTGGAACTGTATGAAGCTGCAACGATTGATGGAGCAGGAAGAGTCCCACAGCTGTTCAGGGTAACAATTCCTTACATCCTCCCCACCATTATCAGTACTACTCTTTTACGAACGATGTGGATCATTAACTTCCCGGATATTATATATGCAATGACGAATGGAGGACCCGCTAATCGTACCAATATTCTGGCAACACAGATGATTAACAAAATATTCAAAGAGTATGACTTCGGACAGGGCTCCGCTATTGGAATAATTATAATGGTTCTCTTGTTCCTGTATGCAGTTTTTTACCTGAAATCAAGTTCAAAAAAGGTTGACGATTTTTGAAGAATAAATCAATTCTGGAAAGAGTGCTGAGATTCCTGGCATTATCAGTTTTTCTTATCGCTGCAATTGGCCCTTTATACTGGATACTTGTTACAAGTTTAAAAGGTCCCAGGGAGATATATACCTGGCCGCTGAAATATTGGCCTTCTTCGGTTACTCTGGAAAGTTATAGAAAATTATTTTCTTTTGCAAATTTCGGGAGATATTTTTTCAATTCTGTTGTTGTTGCTCTCAGTGCATCATTTTCCGCCATGGCTGTCTCCGTTTCCAGTGGTTTTGCTCTTTCAAGGTTTAAATCGTTAAAAACGAAGGGGCATCTTCTTTTGATGATGTACTTCACTCAGACAGTACCGACTTTCATACTCATGGTACCTCTCTTTACATCACTTTCCAAAAGTGGAATGGTTAACAGATTATCAGTACTTGCAGTCGTTTATGTCGCGACCGTTGTAGCATTCTCAACGATTATGGCAAAAAGTTTTTTTGACCGGATACCGATAAGTCTGGAAGAAGCCGCATTGATTGATGGCTGTTCCGTTTCACAGTCCCTGTTCAGAGTCATTATACCTGTAACACTTCCCGGGATTGTTGCGATATTCAGCTTTGCGTTTATTAATATCTGGAATGAACTTTTTCTTGCTGTCATGCTGCTGATGTCCAGTAATAAAATGACAGTACCGGTTGCACTTAACTCGTTTATTTCAAAGTCCGGCATAAGCTGGGATGTAATGAGTGCCGGTATCATTGTTGCTTTACTCCCGACAATGGTTGTTTTCGGTATTGGACAAAAATATATTGTTGCCGGTTTAACTTCCGGTGGAATAAAAGGATAGTTAATGAGAGAGAAAAACGATTCTTTGAGTACTACATCCATTCTTCATCATCTTGGTGAAAATCACTTACCCTTTGGTGCTGTAAGTCCTCCAATATTTCAGACCTCCATTTTCTGTTTTCCGGATTATGAACAGTTTTCAAAAGCTCTTGCGGATGAAACAAAAAGCTATCTCTATTCCCGAGGTAATAACCCTACGGTAAATCTTGCGGAAGAAAAGATTGCCGCACTGGAAGGAGGTGAAAAGGCTAAACTTGTTTCTTCCGGAGTTGCGGCGATGTCTCAGGCTGTAATGGCTTTTTTAGCCACTGGGGACCATATCATTGCAGTCAGGGATATGTATGCCTGGACAACCTTTTTGACTGATACGTATTTGAAACGATTTGGTATTACATGCACCTATGTTGAAGGACTTGATATCGATGAATTTAGCGATGCGATCAGACCGGAAACAAAGTTGATCTTACTGGAAAGTCCGACTTCTCTGACCTTTAAGCTACAGAATCTGAATGATATAGCAGAACTGGCTCATAATCATGGGATCCGGACTATTATTGATAATACCTGGGCAACACCCTTGTACCAGAATCCATTAAAATACGGGATTGATCTTGTAATCCATTCTGTCTCGAAATATCTGAGTGGGAACTCAGATGTTGTCGGTGGTGTCATTGTAGGAAAAGATGAGGATATAAGGTACATTTTCAATCAGGAATATCTGGTACTTGGTCCCAGTCCCGATCCTTTTCTTGCATGGCTGATTCTCAGAGGTATGAGAACACTGCATCTTCGAATGCCGGTTCATTTTGAGAATGCAAAAAGACTTACAGCCTTTTTATCAGAACATCCCAAAATTGAGAGTGTTCTTTATCCATTTCTGCCTGAATCCCCGCAGCATGAACTGGCCCAAAGGCAAATGAGTGGCGGTTCAGGGTTGTTCTCGTTTCATCTAAAAACGAATGATATTACACAGGTCAAAAATTTTACAAACAAGGTATCTTTCTTTAAAAGGGCTGTCAGCTGGGGAGGGTATGAAAGTCTTGTTTTCCCGGCTGCGGTGAAATGGGAAAATCCACAGAAGATTCCACGAGATAAACTCTCGCTTATCCGTTGTCATGCTGGTCTGGAGGACATTGATTTGTTGCTGAAAGACCTTGAACAGGCACTTCGGATCGTTGATATCTGATTATAGAACCAGAGGATATAAAAACCAGTCTCCAAGGTATGAAAAATTATCTCAAAACCATTCCTGCAAAAAGAGTTGGAATGAGTCGTCAGGGAGAGGTTTGCACCAGGGGATTCACCGGCTGGAGCCAGTTTGCAGGAATAATGTTTGAACCCTGCAGGCCAGATAGATTTCCTCAACAGGAGGGTCAGGTGGTGTCGTTCCGGCGTAGGAACTCCGAAGGGAAACTGGATTCTTGCTGTGAAAAGCAGAACGGAAAACGCATGAGACAGCACCGGTTGTACTCCGGGCATCTCCATTCGTAATCGGAGGGATACTGTTTTGCACCCCCTCAGCGGGTTACGGCACAGCTGATGCAATACGTGCCACCTGTTATCAGACTATTGGCCAATGTCCGCCCCTCCCGCGGTGGCCTCGGAATCGAATCCGCTCATGCTCGTCTACCGACCGTAGATCCGGTTCATCTGATGAAATCTTTTCAGAAACGTGCAGAATCAATGCTGCTATAATTCGGGAGACTCATTCCCCGCCTCCTTGTTTTTTCGTTTGAAGGACATGGGAATCCATGGATTGAGATGTTTGGGGAAATGATTTTACGGGGTAATCACTACCGGAAGTCAGTTAAAACCACATACAATATAATCAAGTTGGCCTCGGGGATTCCGATGATAAAAGGATAACGACTGCAACTGCAGTGATCCGGGGAGGCGAGATGATTCGGGGGCTATATATCGGGGCAAGCGGAATGCGAGCCCAGGAACATCGATTAAATGCGTTGTCCAACAATCTGGCCAATGTCGATCTGAATGGTTACAAGAGAGATACCTCGGTACATAAGGCCTTTCCAGAGCTGATGATCCGGCGATTTGATGACAATGGCCAGTTTCGCCTGCCACCAGGAAGTGTGGATACCGCTCCGGTCGTGGGAAAGCTGGGGATGGGTGTCGAATACAATGAAACGTTTACGGTTTTTGAGCAGGGTTCTCTGAAAGTAACAGATAATGCATACGATCTGGCTCTGGATGATATGGGATTTTTTACCATTGATACACCCCGTGGGATCAGATATACGAGAAATGGTTCGTTCTGGCTGGGCAAGGAACAGATACTGGAAACCAAAGACGGTTTCCCCGTGTTGGGTGAAAACGGGATTATCAAAATCACCAAAGACCATGTAAAGATTGACAAACTGGGACGGGTGTGGCAACAGGAAACTCTGGATACCGATTCTGAACTGTTGGACACAATCAAGGTAGTGGGATTCCCCAGAACTCGTTTTCTCAAGAAGCAGGGTACAAGCTTTTGGATTGAAACCAATCAATCCGGATCGGCAAAAGATCTGGAAGGTCTCAAGCGTCCCGGTGTGATGCAGGGATTTTTGGAAGGTTCCAATGTGAATCCGGTTACCGAGATGGTGAATTTGATTGAGGTGAACCGGGCCTATGAAGCCAATCAGAAAACAATTACCACTCAAGATTCAATGTTGAGTCGCCTGATTAATCAGGCGGCCAAGTACTAGGAGGCATAGAAATTTATGATGAGATCGTTATGGACTGCGGCAACCGGAATGCAGGCCCAACAATTTAATATTGATACAATTTCCAACAACCTTTCCAATGTCAATACCAATGGATACAAACAGGTGAGGGCAGAGTTTGAGGATTTGATATACCAGAATTCCCGTATTGCAGGAACACCTGCCACAGAACGCACCGTAACTCCAACGGGGATACAGGTGGGACATGGCGCAAGAGTGGGTGCTTCCCAACGGATCTTTAGTCAGGGTTCCCTGAAACAGACCGATGCCATTGGTGACTTGGCCGTGATGGGCGAGGGATTTTTCCGAGTGCTGAATATGGACGGTACACTCGGGTATACCCGGGACGGATCGTTCAAGATTGATGCACGTGGCCAGTTTGTCAATTCCAACGGGTATCGACTGATGCCCGAATTGATTCTGCCGGAAAATTTCATTCCCGAAAGCCTGGCGGTGAGTCAACAAGGGAAGGTCGTGGTGAAAATTCCTGGCAATGATATTCCGGTTGAAGTGGGTCAGATCAACCTCTACAGATTTATCAATAATGCTGGTCTTCAGGCCATGGGAGAGAATATTTACATGGAAACCCAGGCGTCGGGGGATGCCATTCAGGGACGGCCCGGGAACGATGACATGGGCAAGGTATACCATAAGTTTCTTGAAAATTCGAATGTCTCGGTTGTTAAGGAAATGGTGGGAATGATCGTGGCCCAAAGGGCCTACGAATTGAATTCCAAGGCCATTCAGACTTCCGACTCCATGCTTGGCACTGCCAATAATCTGAAACGTTAGACAAGAGGCCTGAATTATGGAAATTAATCCGATGATGAGCGGGAAATTGGCTTTGGGGAACAGTACTTTTTCTGCAGCAACAGAAGGGTTGACCCGCCGGGCATCTTCTTCTGATACAGCACAGCTACGGAATGTCTGTGAAGAATTTGAATCACTCTTTATAAAAATGATGCTTGATTCAATGCGTGCTACACTCTCTGACAACACCCTGATTCCCAAAAATTCAGGTGAGAAGCTCTTTGAAGATAACCTGTATGATGAATATGCAAAAAAAATGAGTCATACAGCGAATCTTGGTATCGCAAGCATGATGTACAACCAGCTTTCCGCTGATATACCCGGATCTTCCATTAACATCAGTTCATAAGGCTCGTTTTTTGTATTAATACACCATTACTCATTATCCAAAAGTATACACTAGAGATTTTTTGGTGTGTCATTTCTTTTGAAAATCATTTTAATGTGTTATACTACATGTAAATAATTTATTCTCTGGTTGTGTTAACCTCTTGGCATGATATTTGCATTATCCAAGAGTAAGATGACTATGGAAAACACAAAAAATGACGATTCAAGCTTTACGCTTCGGGCTTATCTGAAGGAGATAAGTCGCTACAAACTTCTGAGCCATGATCAGGAGATTGATTATTCGCAACGTATTCGAGCTGGTGATCATGATGCACTTAACGCCTTGATCAACGCCAATCTTCGTATGGTTGTCAAGTTTGCCAAAGCTTATTCCAGTTCTGAAATGAGTTTGATGGATCTGATTCAGGAAGGGAATCTCGGCTTGATCAAGGCTGCAGAAAAATATGATCACCGGAAGGAAGTACGATTTAGCACGTATGCCACCTGGTGGATCAAGCAGTCAATCAGCAGGGCCATTACAAATAAAAAGAGATCTATTCGCATCCCTCATCGAAAAGAGGAAGTCCTCAAGCGTCTACAGCGAATTTCGGAAGATTTTTTCCAGAATTTATGTAGACAGCCCAGTGTTGAAGAGTTGGCCGCCTATATCGGTATGGAGCCGCAGGAGGTTATTTCCATATTGGACCTGGGTCTGACAACAGTGTCCCTGGATACGGAAATCAATTTGAACAATGGGACGTTGCTGGATGTTCTTGAAGATAATTCATACAACCCGGACGATGAGCTTATTGCAAAAAGTCTCAAGGAAGATACCAGACGTTTCCTGGACATTCTGAAAGAGAAAGAGAAAGTCATACTCAAATACCGTTTCGCCTTTGATGAAGACAAAAAATACACGCTTAAATTGATCGGCAAAAAAATGGGAATTTCAGCCGAAACCGTCAGGCAAATAGAATTGTGCGCCTTGAGGAAACTGCGGAACAATGTTGACCGGGCATATTTTTATAACCAGTGATTACAGAGGACATTTTAACTTGTCGGACCGCCCGTTCTCTCCCGGGCGGTTTTTTTATATATTGATACAATGAATGTTCTTGGTATAGAAACAAGTTGCGACGAATGCTCCGTGGCCGTTGTCACTGACGGAAAGAAGATACGATCGAATATCGTTGCCACTCAGATTGAACGTCATGCACCATGGAACGGTGTAGTCCCTGAAATAGCATCCAGACTTCATGTTGAATGGATTGACGATGTGACCTCTCGTGCCTTGAGTGAAGCTGGTTTTTCTTTTGCAGACGATATTGATGCTGTCGCGGTAACTTCCCGTCCGGGGCTTATCGGCTCACTGCTGGTGGGACTTTCCTATGCCAAGGGACTGGCCTGGTCCGCCGGGAAACCCTGGGTAGGTGTCGATCATATTATGGCCCACCTTTATGCACCTCATCTGGAATATGAGATTGACTATCCTTACCTGGGGCTCATCGTCTCAGGAGGACATACAATCATCTGCCGGGTAGAATCCATGGATGATGTAACGGTACTTGGAACCACCATAGACGATGCCTGCGGAGAGGCCTTTGACAAGGTGGCCAAATTCTACAATATGGGCTATCCGGGGGGTGTAATCCTTGACAAACTGGCAGAACATGGTGACCCGACAGCATTCAATTTCACGGAACCCCGGTTGCATAAAGGGAATCATCAATACGATGTTTCCTACTCGGGTTTAAAAACAGCAGCGGTGAACCAACTGGAACAGTTCCGTCGGAAAGGATCAGAGAGTAGCCTTGAGAATATTGCTGCATCCTTTCGAAAAGTGGCCATCGACATGCTGGTGAAAAAAGTGAAGCTTGCTGTCAAGGATACGGGGATCCACCAGATTGTTGCCGGAGGCGGGGTTTCTGCCAACCGATATTTGAGGAAAACGCTGATGGAAGATAAAACTCTGAAATCCTGTTTCCCGTCAATAGAACTCTGTTCAGACAACGGAGCCATGATTGCTTCCCTGGGGTATCATCAGTTAATAAAAGGAGTGCATTCCGATCTGGATTTGAACGCCGCAGCCCGGGTACCGGAATTTCGGGGTATTTATCCTTAGATTTTTATTGTTTTCACCGGAAGAATGGAACAGTAACAGGGTAAAGACAGTACCAAACGTCAAGCAGTTTTTCTCACAAATACCGAACCAATTTCCGGGAATGACGCTATCAATGGTCAGAATTTTTACAGATGTTTATCAATAATCGTGTCTATATCTGATATCAGTTTCAGCGTGATACGCTCCATTTCGTCCGATTCCTCAGGAAGTGTCACTTCCGTGCCTTCCCGGGCTTTCTCCTTGAGTAGTTCGTCAATAATGTAGAAACTGGTTAATATTGAAATTTTTACCGGATCGGCAATAGGTGTTCTCTGTCTGGTTTCATCGATTTTTTTTTCAAGATACCAGAGAATCCGTTTCAGGTACGCTTCATCTTCATCAGCCCGGATTGTAAACGATGCTCCCAGAACATTGACATTCAGTCGATTACCTCCAGCCATCAGAAAATATCAAACTCTGATTGAAATCCGTCTTCATCAGTGTCTGAATCAAGATTGATTGTTTCAGGGGAATTGTTTTCAGATTCAGCAAGTTCAGCATCGGGATCAAGGAGAGGTGACGGTGTTCCTTCAGGCCCGGACTCATTTTCGGCTGTTTCTTCATCGGGAGGTTCGGGGGTTTGAGGGATTGTTGTCAATTCCGGATCCTGTACTTCCTCTGGAGTTTCCGTTTCGGTGATATTGTTTTTTGCAGAAGGTTCCGGGTTCTCATCGGAAGTTTCGTTATCCACATCCTCCAGAGTATCAAGGACACTCTGAAATTGTGCTTCAAGTTGTTCTTCCTCAGCCATTTTTGCCGTTTGTTCCTGCCTCATCGCATCAAGATGAGCCTCAAGTTCTCCTACCCGTAGTTTCAAATCCGAATTTTCGGCACTCAGGGTTTTAACGGCAACGACAACTTCTCTTACCCGGGTATCAAGCTGTTTTACCTGCTCAAGGCTGATCATTTGGTGTCTCCTTTTATGTCCCCAATCCCTTTTTGGCTGTTTCGACAAGAGCCTTGAAAGAAGCAGGATCTTCAATAGCCATATTGGAGAGAGCTTTTCGGTTAATTTCCACATTGGACTTGCTTAATCCATTGATAAAACGTGAATAGGCAAGATTCTCAGCACGGGTTGCGGCAGAAATTCTTGCAATCCATAACTGTCGGAATTCACGTTTTTTTACTTTACGGTCCCGATAGGCATATTGTCCGGCTTTACGGACGGCATCTTTGGCAACACGGGTCAGTTTACTGCGACGGCCCCAATATCCTTTTGCCTTGTCAAGAATTTTTTTTCGACGATCCTTGCGACGTGTGCCATCAATTGCTCTGGGCATTTGTTTTGCTCCTGATTTTCAGTTTTTAGCTATAGGGAAGCATACGCTTCAGCCGGGGTACTTCGGTTTTGCTGACAACCACTTTATGCCGAAGATTCCTCTTCCGTTTGGGTGATTTTTTGGTCAGAATGTGTCGTGTCCCCTGACTTTTATATTTGAATTTACCTGTTGCTGTCCTTTTAAAACGCTTTGCAGCACTTTTTCTTGTCTTCACTTTAGGCATGGGCACTATCCTCCTTTTCAATTTTGTTATCGTTCCTGTTTTTTGACTTTTTCGACCTTGGACTGAGGAACATCGACATAAACCGCCCTTCCATCCGGGGATGGCTGTCAATTTTGTAACTCTCTTCCTCAAGTAATTCCAGTATTTTATCAAGTTTTACCTTTCCCAGTTCCGTATGGGCAAGTTCCCGCCCCCGGAACCGTATGGTAACCTTGACCTTGTTTCCCTGATCAAGAAAGTCCTGAACATGTCTGGATTTAAAAGCCATGTCATGCGTCTCGATCTTGGGTTGCATTCGCACCTCTTTGAGTTTAACCTGACTTGCATTTTTTTTCTGCTCCCGGGACTTCTTTTCCAGCTCATACTTGTATTTGCCATAATTCAGAAGCTTGCAGACTGGCGGTTTGGCCTGGGGAGAGACCTCCACCAGATCAAGATCCAGCTCTCGTGCCATACGCAAGGCTTCTGAAGTAACCACTATGCCGGCCTGTGCACCGTCCTGATCAATCAACCGGACTTCTCTGACGCGGATATCCTCATTGATCCGCATATCTTTGGCAGCCAATATTCCTCCTTATTGTCCACTGATGTAGAAAGTCATCCTACCATGGCTCTCCGAAAGGGGTCAAAGGCATAACCTTCCCTTTGCGACGACGGACTATACCCGGAAACTCCCTGGCTTGTCCAGACGTAATGATTTTATTCCAGGATAAAAGCGTGTAAAATTTTCCGGTTTCTGCCACCCTTCTGCCTTTCCAGGTGGCGATTTACACTAATCCCTGGCCTTTTAACATCCCCTGGAGTCTTCTTTCTGTTTCCTTCGAAGGAGGGCAGAGAGGAAGGCGCCATACCGGTTCTATCATGCCCATCCGGGCCAGACAGAATTTTACCGGGAGGGGGTTGGTTTCCAGAAACATCCCCTGAAACAGAGGCAACAATTCAAAATGCATGGTCCGGGCTTTTTCCACATTACCCTTGCGAGCGGCTTCGATCATTTCTCCCATGTATCGGGGAATGATGTTGGACGCCACTGAAATAACACCGGATCCACCCATCAAGGTAAGGGGAACCGCCATGTTGTCATCTCCCGACATCACGGCAAAGTCCCCGGGACGGGCATTGAGGACATCCATCATCTGCCCAAGGTTTCCCGAAGCTTCCTTCACCGCAATGGCATTGGGATGCGCGGCCACTCTCATCAGTGTAGATGTTTCAATGTTTACACCACTTCTTCCCTTGATGTTGTAAATCACCATGGGAAGATCCACTGCATCGGCGATGGAAGTAAAGTGCCGGTACAGGCCTTCCTGAGTAGGCTTGTTGTAGTACGGAGCCACTTGAAGACTGGCAAAGGCACCCAGTCCCCTGGCAATTTTTGTCATTCTGATAGCCTCATCGGTGCTGTTAGACCCGGTCCCGGCGATCACGGGAATCCTGCCGTCCACCCTGCGGATCACTCTCTCCACAACTTCCATGTTCTCATCATGAGTGACTGTTGGGCTTTCACCTGTCGTTCCCATGGGCACCAGGGCGTTTACCCCATTTTCAATCTGAAAATCAACCAGTTTGTCCAAAGCTTCAATATCCAGCTCTCCATTCACTTTGAATGGTGTTACCAATGCCGTCATTACTCCAGCAATCATGTTCTTTCTCCCTTGAGCAGATCGTTGATGAAGCTCCCGGCCTCATACCAACCTTTTTTGTTATTTTTTTGCAGCCATTCAAGTCCACGGACAGCTCCCAGGGCAAAACCACCTCGGCCCCGAGCCTCATGACGTATGGTGAGGGAATCTGCATGAGAATCCATACGCATCTCATGAATACCCGGCACCGATCCCACTCTTACCGAAGCCACCTGAAGGGCTTCTGATGGAATGGCACTTCCAGGAAGATCTTTCAAAATGTATTTTTTTCGGTCAAGAGAGGCCAGGATGCCCTCCGCCGCCGTAATTGCAGTACCTGAAGGGTAGTCAGCTTTTTCGTTATGATGATGTTCCACAAGTGCCACATCATATTCATCGGCCCCGTTAATCAATTCGGCGGCAAAAGCGGTTAGCCGGAAAAAAAGATGGGCCCCCAGGGAAAAATTGTTTCCCCGGAGAAGAGCGGCTTCCCCTCCCGTATTCTCTTTCAAAAAAAGATTTCGGGCATCATCCACTATTCCATCCCACCCTGTGGTTCCGATGACGACAAGCTTTCCTGCGCTTGCATAGAGACCGATTCGGTCCATAATCCCCTCGGCCAGGGCAAATTCGATAATTCCGTCGGCATCTTCAAGAATTTTATCGTCGAGAACACGGACATCTCCGTTCCCCAGGGCATCAACCCGGCTGAGAACCTCGTGTCCCCGTTTTTTCAAAATCGTTTCCAACTCCAGACCCATCCGGCCATACCCGACAAGAACAACGTTCATATTATTCTGCCTGGGTGAGCGTAGCGGCGCAGGTGTTGACGATATCATCTACAGAAGCTCCTCGGGAGAGATCGCTGACAGGTTTGGCAAAACCCTGAAGAAACGGACCATACGCCCCGGCTCCGGCGAATCTCTGCGCTATTTTGTAACCGATATTTCCAGCCTGAAGGTCCGGGAAAATCAGAGTGTTGGCTTTTCCTGCAACCGTAGAGTTCGGTGCTTTTATTTGACCGACAGAGGGAATTATTGCTGTGTCCAGTTGCATTTCACCGTCGACATTCAGATCCGGGGCCTTCTCTCTGACAATTGCCAGGGCTTTGACAACCTTGGTCACCAGAGGGTGGTAAGCAGAGCCCTTCGTTGAGAAGGAGAGCATGGCCACCACCGGGTCGGTCTGCAGGAAGGTCTTGCAGGAAGCAGCCGCAGCCAGGGTGAGTTCGGCCAATTGTTCCACCGTCGGATTGGGGATTGTCGCACAGTCAGAGAAAATCATCAGACCTTCGTTCCCCCATTTTTTATCCGGGAAATCCATCACGAAACACGATGATGCGGATTCAACCCCCGGAGCAGTTTGAACAATGGTGAAACCAGCTATGAGAACCCTGGAGGTGGCATTTTCCGCACCGGCCACCATGACATCAGCTTCATTTTTCCTCACCATCATAGCTCCCCAGAGCAGAGGGTCGATGATTCTTTTGTGAGCATCCTCCAGGGACATTTTTTTGTGTTTCCTCAGCTCGTAGTATTCAGTGGCATAAGCTTCCAGATCCGGCGATTCAGTGGGATTAACAACATTTATTCCCTTCAGGCTGATTCCCGCAGCCACAGCAGCATTGGCAACAGCTTCAGTTTCTCCCACAAGATGGACCATTTTTGCAATCTTTTTATTGGTAATAATACGTGCTGCCTGAAGCGTTCTGGGCTCGGTGCCTTCTGGCAGAACCAGGTTTTTCCCCATTATACATGCTTTTTCGGTCATCTTTTCGATGAATGTCATGGTTTTTACTTCTCCGGTCTTTTTTCTTCATTGTTTTGTATTCATCATAACTCAAGATGTTCCGGGGTTGAAGCGGGAAGGGGCAATAATGGTATTATTTTCACAATGACGATAGGTATTTACGGTCTGGGCAGATTCGGCGGGTTTTGGGCGAGACAGTTATCCCTGTTTTTTTCCACGCAGGGAATTGCTGTCGTCGGGTGGTCGCGAAACAAGTCCCGGCCAGTGCCCTGCGGGGTTCGACACGTTTCGGAAGATGAATTAATGAGTGCTGATGTTATTGTACTTTGTGTCGCCATCTCGGCGATGGAAACCGTGTTGAAGCGTATTGCCGGGAAACTCAGACCAGGAACTCTGGTGATGGATACCTGTTCGGTAAAAGTGTATCCTTCCCGAATTATGAAGAGTCTTCTCCCTTCAGATGTTGATTTACTGGCTACTCATCCCATGTTCGGACCAGATTCGGGGAAAAATGGAATCCAGGGGCTTCCCCTGGCTTTTGCACCTCTGCGCATGGATGATGACAGAATTAACCTCTGGCGTGGTTATTTTAACTCCATGGGTTTGAAAGTGGTGGAAATTTCTCCGGATCAGCACGACCGGGAAACCGCTTATTCCCAGGGGATTACCCACTTTATCGGGAGAGTCCTTGGAGAGCTCAACCTGAATACGAGTTCCATAGGAACCACTGGCTATCATAGCCTGCTGGACATCGTCAGACAAACCTGTAACGATCCATGGAAACTGTTTGTCGATCTTCAGCAACACAATCCATACACGGCCTTGATGCGTCAAGAGCTTCACCAGGTGATTGAAGTTATGCTGGAAAGATTTGATTCGATAGAAATGCCCGGGAGGAACGATGGCGGAAATACATGAACAAAAGGTGAATGAAAAAAAACTGGATACGGTTCTCGCCGAAGATATCAGTTTTGAAGGAGAGGCATCCTTCACGAAAGAACTGATGATCAAGGGTAATTTCACAGGAAAAATCAACGCAACGGGCAATCTCTACATTTCTTCGGAAGCTGTGATCGAAGCCGACATTGTTGCCGATTCGGTGTTTATCAGGGGAAAGGTAAAAGGTAGCATCAATGCCGGATCCAGAGTTGAACTCCAGGGTAACGCTGTTGTCACAGGGAATATAACAGCACCGAAGATTGTGATGGACACTGGTTGCCTTTTTGACGGCATCAGCAGGATGCGTTCTCCCAAAGGAGGATCTTCATGAAGTTTTTGTCCTCTGGAAATTTATATATTGCAACACTCCTGGTGATGTTGACTACTGTATCCTCTCTTGGAGCCCAGACAGAACCCGATGCCCTGGAACTCTATAAAAAGGGGCATTTTACCCAGGCTGTTCAGGTTTGTCTTCAAGAGTTGCAAGACCGGGGAACAGACGAGGCAAAACGCCGAATGGATTCCTACACTGTTCTAGGCTGGTCGTATATTCGTCTTGGACAATATAAAGATGCCCTGAAATATGCCAGACAGGCCCGGAACGAGGTTCGCTATGATATTCGAATTGTCGAGATAGAGGCTGAAGCTCTCTATTACATGGGACAGAATCTGGAAGCTCTGACACTTTTCGAGGAGTATGTATCTCTGAGTCCTACGGGTGAACGGATTGATTCTGTTTATTATTATGAGGGAGAGATTTTTCTCCGGTTGGCTGAATTCAATCATGCTGATATCGCATTTTCAACAGCACTGTACCACAACCCCCAGATAGCCCGGTGGTGGGCCAGGCTGGGCTATGTCCGGGAACAAATCAGTAATATCGAGGGGGCCGAAAAAGCATACTCAAGAGCCCTGGAATTGAAACCGTCCCTGAACGAGGCAAAAGCCGGACTGGAACGAGTTCGCACAAGTCGATACTGAACATAATCGGGGAATCTTCAATTCCCGGGCTCGAATTTGCCATAAACCACCCACTGGATGGCCGTGGTAGCTGGCGGGATAACATCTCCGTCGAGAGATTCCCCTGAACGCTTGCGGTACGTGCATTGGAAAAAGAATTGACTCGATCCTTCCGGTTCCATAACGGCCTGGAGTGGATCAAGAACAGGCGGTAGCCTGACGGAGCGGGTTTCACCTTGTTTTTTTTCAGGATACTGTGTGATAAATGGGCTCAACATAGTCTCTGGGGGAACAACGCAAAACCTGATGAGGCTTCAAACAACAATTCCTATGGTTATATGGGGTTGTTTTTATAATCAGAAATTATTCCGGACAGTGACGACACGGCATATTTTCCGAGAAAACCAATACATGGTTGCGTTATACAATGACAACCTCTATTTGCTGTTTCTGCAGGAAGTCAAGATCATGAACAGGGGACTTTCTGTCTGTCACAAGGATGTTGATTTTATCCCAGTTAATAATTCGGTTAAAACGAGTTTGCCCAAATTTCCCTGAATCAACAGCAAGAATAATACGATCAGATACACGGACCATTTCGTGTATCATTGCCATCAGAGCTGTTTCAAATATCGATATACCATTGTCTCTGTCTACACCATCGGCAGAAAGAAGAAGGGTGTGATGATGATGACAGTCTGCAAAATACCCATTGCCATTCTGTCCGCCGGTTGTATGCTTGTTCCATATCTCGCCGCCGAGTATGACCGTCCTGATGTTTCTCGATACTCCTGTTTCAAGGGCAAGTTCCAACGAGTTTGTAATAATTCGAAACGACCGATCCGTAATACCACTCATAATCTTCCCTGCCAGGAAGGTTGTCGTACCAGGGGCAATAAGAATATCATCATGTTCCCGAACCAGTTCAGAGCAGTACTCTGCAATACGAATTTTTTCTTCTATGGCTCTGGTGTGATTCTGATGTGTCAGGGATCCTGTGTGATCAACCTGAAAAAGAACACCTCCACCGACGGTCTGGATGACGGGATCCTTTTTTTCAAGTTCTTTTATATCACGTCTGATCGTAGCCGTTGAAACACTGAAATCCTGAGCCAGGTTTTCTATTGAAATTTGCTTTTTCAGCTTGATTCGGTTGAGAAGATGCTCAAGTCTTTGTTTTCTGGGTTCTATCATCACATGAGATGAAAGGCACCGATTACGGATTTACCGGAATCGTAAAGATTATTGAAGCGATCCATAGCCTCCTTGCTGTCCAACGCCTCATAGGGGATTCCTTCGTTCTCAAATCGCTTTAACGTTTCCGGCAGGATCGAAACCTTGTTCAGAATACCCAACCCAAAAATGACAATTTCAGGATTTGCGGCAATCACATTATCAAAATCTTCCGGCGAAAACATCGTTCCATTTTTTCGCCACCATCGACTATCAACTTTATCTCGATAAACCAAACTGGTTGTCCTGCTCACTTTTCCTCCACACACCAATTTTGCAAAAGAAATATCATCTATTCTGGGCATATTCTACCGCCTCAATCCTTGAGATATTGAATGATTTTTTCAATATCATCCTCGATACCAACCCCAGTAAGAAAAGAAACTGTTCGAAGGACCGGAACATCGCCTGCATCGGATACAAATGTCGTTGTAACAACCAGGTCGTGGCCATCAATTCTGGATTTTACTTCCGAAGCCTTGCACTGGGTTATCTGCACAGGAATATTCCGCTTCGCCAGAATTTCTTCAATTTTCCTTGCGACAACTGTTGAGGTTGCAATTGCGGTTCCGCAAGCGACGAGAATTCTTTTTATCCTTTTCATTATTTTTACTTCCTTGAATTATAATTATCACATAATACCTGACGTATCCTGGAATCTGTATCAAGTTCAAGAACGTGATCTGCCAGAAGACAGTCGTCCTTGTATGTCGACTTCCGAATGAGCCATGAAGCCTCAGGGACAGATCTGGGACTCATGCTGAGCTCGGTTACTCCCAGCCCGACAAGGGCCGGTATCGCCAAAGGATTCCCTCCCAGTTCTCCGCAGACTCCAACCCACCGTCCGTGTGCCTCTGCAGCCTTGACCACTTCTTTTATTGCCCGGAAAATCGATGGATCAAAAATTCTGTAATACTCACTGATACGACTGTTTAGCCGATCAGCTGCCAGGAGGTACTGGGTTAAATCGTTTGTCCCAATGCTGAAAAATGAAACACGTTGCGCCAGAGCATCGGCAACCCAGACAGCTGAGGGAATTTCCACCATGATACCAATCTCCATGGATCGATCATAGGGGATACTTTCCCGTTCAAGCTGTTGAGCAGCTTCATGCATGATGTCCAGTGCTGCCGTCAGCTCAGGAACCCCGCCAACCATGGGAAACATTATCTTGACATTCCCATGAACTCCGGCTCGTAAAATAGCCCGGATCTGCGTCATAAACAAATCCGGGCAGGACAAGGTAAGGCGGAGGGCACGATTACCTAACGATGGATTGTCTTCCTTTGGCAGGGGTAAAGCTGGCAACTTTTTGTCGCCTCCAATATCCAGCGTCCTGATTACCACGAAGCCATCACCAAAAATTTTGACAGCGTTACAATATGCCTTGTATTGCATCTCTTCTGTTGGTAAAGAACTTGCACCCATAAACAAGAATTCCGATCGGTATAAACCGATACTTTTTACTCCACTCTCCTGTGCAAAATTCAACTCGGAAGAGGTGCCAACATTCGCCGAAAGTGTTATGTGCACTCCATCCTGTGTTATCACAGATTTATCATGATCTTTTTGGATGAGAGCATTACGAATTTTGAGTTTGTTTTTATTATTATCAAATTCCTGTTGTGTTTTTTCTGTGGGATTGACATATATCAAAGCCTCATCTGAACTGGATAAATCCATGGTAGTAACATCATTGTTCTGAATGCTCTCCAGGATTCCCCGAACACCTGCAGCAGCAGGAATCCCAAGGTTGTTGGCTAATATCGCAACATGTGAAGTAGCTCCACCAAGCTCTGTAATCAAACCAGCTATTCTGTTTGTGTCCATAAGGATTGTATCACTTGGCAATAAATCCCTGGCAACAATAATACTGTCTTGTGGAATATGCGCCAAATTTACATCTGAAATACCGAGAAGAATCCGTAAAATTCGTTTGTATACATCCTCAATATCCGAAACACGGGCCTTGTTGTAATCCGCATCATCAAGTTCTGAAAATAACATTATATAACTTCCAAAAACATGGCTCAGAGCAGATTCTGCGTTTGTTTTTACCTCCCGGATACGATCTTCAATCTCACCAATGATGCTTTCATCCTCAGCGATCGTCTGCTGAGAACGAAAGATATGGGCAAACTCGTCTCCCTGCCGATTTTTGACAGAATCCTTCAGTGCTGCCAATTCAGCTATCGCAGTGTTGGAAGCGATGTGAAACCGGTCAATTTCGCCCGCAACATTTTCAATAACATACTCTTCAAAATCAAGACTTTGCTCGACGAAAAGATAAACGGAACCTTTGGCCATGCCGGGTGAAGCCAAAATCCCATGGAATTTTTTCTCTTTCCTGACCATTTTAACTATTTTTTTCAACAGATTTTCTCAGTATTAAAAATATTTCTTCTGCATCATGGGCAGCAAGGATGTTATTAAGTACTGTTTCGTCCTGATAAACATTGATTAAAGTTTCCAGTAGATCCCCAATCCTGTTCTTTTCTTTCAATGCAAACATGGAAATCATTTGCACCGACAGCTTGTCATCAGGACTGCCCATAGAGAGAAATTCAACAGGCTCTTCAAGCCGGGCAAAAAAAATAACCGATTGTCGAACATGTTCAGCATCAGTATGTGGAATCGCAATGTTCGGACCTGGCATGGGTAGTCCTGAAGGGTGAAGTTGTTCCCGTTTTAAAATGGCTTCCACAAAACTTGCCTTGCAATTCCCTTTGTCAACAAGGAACTGTGCCATACTTGCCAATGCTTCTTCACGACTGGAGGCATGGAGTGAATCCAGAATAAATTCCGATCTGACAAGATCCGTAAATCCAAAATTATCATTTTTCATAAATAAAAACCTGTTTTTCTCAAGGTGTCACACTATCAAGTTGAATCCTGAACCTGGAACCGTTCTTGCAAAATATTCGCAAGTTCAGGATATGGAATCTTGTTCCCGTTCTTTCACTCAAGAATGAAACTCTGTCATTTTCTGCGAACAGGGAAAATCCAGTCCATTCAAGCACCTATTTTTCTTCAGAATATCCTGCAACCCGTTCCCATGAAGATGTATTTTTCTTGTACAGGATCCAGGCAATGACAAGAACGACAAGGATCAGAATATTTCCCATCCAGAATTTGTTGGCTGCAAGGGTGAAGAGATACGCTAACCAGTTCCCCCCGTCAACCATACTGGTAATCGTGGTTGCACCTTCGGGGAAATCAAAATTGGACATCCGGGCTACCTGACTCTGCACAGCTGCAATTCCGTTCATGATGTAGAGAGTGGGAATCATTACAATAGTACTTGTTATGAGTGCCCTGACAACATTCCCACGGACAATAGGCACCATCATGGAAACCATAAAAGGAATAGTGGCCAGATCACCGAATGGCAGTACCTTGTTTCCTGGAAGAATAACTGCCATCAACAATGTAATGGGAACCATAATCAGCGATGTTGCAATGGAAGTTGGATGACCAATGGCGATTGCCGAATCAAGTCCAATGTAGATTTCTCTACTTCCAGCCCGTTTTTGCAGAAATTCTCTCGCCGCTTCCGAAAGAGGAATAAGTCCCTCCATCAGCAACGCAACCATTCGTGGCATCAAGACCATAACCGCTGCAAGAGCAATACTTAGCTGGAGAACTTTGGTCATCCATGATGTAAATTTCCCCTCTCCGGCATAAGCCAACAGGGCAATGATTCCACCAATGACAACGCCCTGCAGAACAGGCTCTCCAAAGACACCAAACCGTTTTTTGATTGTATCAGGATCAGCTTCAACCTTATTCAGACCGGGGATTAAATCTATCACTTTATTGACAAGCATTGCAGGAAGAACGAACACCGTTGAAAATCCATGCGGCAGAGAAATACCAGGCATGCCAAGTAATTGTTGCACAGCGGGAGCTGTCCAATCAGCGAAAAACAACATGGTTGCCGCAAAAATCATTGCAGAAACAAGACCCAACCAAATACTTCCTGTGATAGATTGGACCATGGCACCAACGAAAGCAAAATGCCAAAAATTCCAGATATCGATATTGATGGTTTTTGTCACATGGGTAAACAGCAGAATCAAATTAACCAAAATCCCGAAAGGAATGACCAAAGCTGCAATATCTGAACCGAAAGCAATGGCGGCTGAAGCGGGCCAGCCAACATCAATAATATTAAGATCAACACCCAAACGTTCAACCATGGCCTTGGAAGCAGGACCGAGATTGTCAAACAGAATCCCAAGCACAATACCGATGCCTATAAAGCCGACACCTACCATCAACGCACTACGGAGTGCTTTGCCTGACCTTGCTCCAAAAATAACAGCCATAACAAAAATGACTATCGGCAAGAAAACACTTGCACCAAGATCTAAAAAAAACTGTACAAAACTCTGAACAGTATCCATAGAAACCTCCTTAACCATATCCTGCATGGTATTGAAAATAAGTCAATAAATTATTTTATTTTTTCACTTTTTTGCAATTATTTTGCATTTTGGCGTTATTTGTGGGACACTTTATGCTTCCGGGAAGATAATCAAACGTCCTGAATGTGCCTGTGGAAGGACAGGTACGAAGCAAGGTTCCGGGCTTCTGCACCGTCAAAAATATGGAAAAAATACTGCGAAGCAGAAAGAATCAGGGAGAAAATAAAATTCCTGTCAACGAATATTGTTTTCGGATTACGATTCCCTGCATTGATTGTTTCAAAAAAAAGAGATCAACCCTGGGGGGCTGATCTCCATGAATGATCATACCTGAATCAGTCTATAAACTTACTGAGGCAGGGGTGAAATGAAGTTGTCTACCTGGTACATCATATCAGCGAAGAGATGGCTGATATTAGCCAGTTTTCCGTCAGCAACAGTTTTATTTCCGGCCTGATCGTAGATGGGGCCAACAAAAGGATCGAACGTGTCCCGGCCCTGTGTCATCTGATCATAACGTTTCATTACCAGATCGTAGATATTGATGTTACCAAAATCGGTACTGGTGGTAGTGATTTTTTTGAATGTGTCAATGTATTTCGGGTTAATCCTGTTTCCCCATTCCGCTCCAAGATCAACAACACCGTCCTGCATGAACCAGAGAAGATCATAGTCGGTCATGTCATCAAGCTTTCCAGCTTTCAGGTCTTCAAGCATTCTGACATACATTGGTCCCCAGTTGGTAAGCTGACCGGTAATAACCGCATCCATGCCATACGCCTGCATCGGGCTGTAGTGGCTGAGAGCGTAGATATCCTGTCCCTTCTCCTGATATTCCTGGGCCACTTCAATTACGGTCGGGGTGTCTTCTGTAAATCCCAAAACATCACATCCTTCAGTAATCAACGATTCTGCAGCTTCACGGGCCTTGTCCGGACCGTACCAGGAATATATCCATTTAACGCTGACAGTGGCCTCAGGATTGACTTCCTTGATTCCCAGTGCGAAGGCATTCATATGACGGAAAAGTTCGGGGATGGGAAATGCTGCCACGTAGCCGATACTGTTGGTTTTGGTAATGGCTCCGGCCAGGAGACCGTTCATGTAATAGATCTGATACATATCGGCCATATAGTTCCCGACGTTGTGACTTCTCTTGAAACCGGTTGCATGAAAAAATTTAATGTCCGGGTATTTTTGTGCAGCCTTGAGGGTATCTTCCATATATCCAAAGCTTGTAGTAAATACGGCGTTCACCTTCTGCTCTTGAACCAGGCGATCAATGAAACGTATGGCATCACCTTCAGGAACGCTCTCAACGACAATTGTCTCCAGCCAAGGCAGTTTTTCTTCCGCATAAAGCCTTCCCTGATCGTGAGCGTAGGTCCAACCGAAGTCTCCCGCAGGCCCGATGTAAATGAATCCAGCCTTGATTTTTTCTTTATCTGTGGAGGTTGATCCCTTGTCCTGATCGCCATTGGCGAACGTCACAGAAGCAGTCAACAAGGTAATCAGAACAATCAACAGCATTTTTTTCATAAATCTCTCCTTTTCATAAACGTTTCCCTGAATCAGATTATGCTTCACATCGAGACTTGTCAACCGGGAAATTGATTGAAAATTCTGGTTTTTCAGGTGGTGTCATATGTTTCATCAGCAAAAAGAATGCACCTTTTTCACACGTGAAATTGTGCCTGGAAGTGAGGTTGTCATCAACAACAGAGGCATGGCGTATCCGGAGAATCAGCAGAACGCTTTTTGATTGATGCCAGAGGCATTCCCTGGAAACCATCATGACAGATTCCAGGGGACGTTTTCAGATTCGGGGAATGCATGTCCCTGTGGACTTCTCTCCTGATGTGTTTCAGGGTAGAATGCCTCCACAATTTCATAATGAGGTAGTTCAGGGAATGAATGAGGCATTGGAGATACTCAAGAAACGGGGGTTCTTTAAGCAGTGTACCGATGAACCGGGACTTCGGGCCAGGCTCGATGAAGGACCGCAGAAGTTCTACGTCGGGGTAGACCCGACAGGCCCGTCATTGCATATCGGGCATCTGGTACCTATCTACGCCTCGGCTCATTTGCAGAAGGCAGGTCACCAGCCCATCATTCTCATGGGAGGTGGTACCGCCCGAATCGGTGATCCCTCCGGCAGGACCGAAATGCGTCAGATGATCAGTTATGAACAGATTGACAGAAATATCGCCAGCCAAAAATCACAAATAGCCAGATTGATTGATGTTGACAGCACCGATGCCGTATGGGCCAATAATGCTGAGTGGCTGGCTCCGTTGAATTACATCGATTTTCTCCGGGATATTGGCCAGCATTTCAGCGTGAATCGTATGCTGACCTTTGAATCCTGTAAGCAGAGACTGGAAAGGGGACTTTCCTTCATCGAGTTCAATTATCAACTCCTGCAGTCATACGATTTTCTGGAGTTGTACCGCCGGGAGAAATGCATCTTGCAAATTGGCGGTGACGATCAATGGGGGAATATTGTTGCCGGAATGGAATTGATACGCCGGGTGGAATCCGCTGAGACCTATGGTTTAACCTTTCCGCTGATTACACGGTCTGACGGCAGGAAAATGGGGAAGACTGAAAAAGGGGCTCTTTTTCTGGATCCTTCACTAACCTCTGTATATGATTTTCACCAGTACTGGAGAAATATCCCCGACAATGATGTAGAACGTTTTCTCCTCATTTTCACGTTTCTTCCGGTTGAGGAATGCAAGGAACTGGGGTCTGCTGAAGGCTCTGATATCAATCAATCCAAGAAGCGGCTGGCTTTTGAAGTAACCGCTCTGCTCCATGGTCGGGATGCCGCCAGAAAAGTGCAGGATGCTACCAATGCAGCCTTTTCCGGAAGCGGTGACAGATCCGGTATCCCCTCGGAAACGGTCAAAAAGGAGGAGTTTGAATCTGGTATCAATGTGCTTGACTTGTTCTGTCGAACGCATCTTTGTTCTTCCAAAAGCGAAGCCAGGAGGCTGGTACTCCAGGGTGGAGCCAAAATCAATGATGTAAACATTGATGATGCCGACAGCCTGATCAACATGACAGATGCGATCGATGGAGAGATGATGTTGAAGGCCGGGAAAAAACGCTTTTGCCGGATTGTATTGTTTGACTAGATATTTCCGGAAGCCTCGCCCGTCATTGTATCTTATCCAGAACATTCTCCGCTTTGCCCAATGATGTGTCATTGTGGTTGTTTTCTACAGGACTGGAAATTTTCGGAGCATTAAAGATTGACCCTTTCCCCTGTGAGGTCGTATAGTCAAAAAGATTTCCAATAGCTATTCCTTTTTCGGAGCAACCTTAAAATATGAGTTTCGCCAAACCCACTTCTCTTGGAATAATTGCCTGTCCAGGGGGGGAATCCTTTGCCGAAGAGATTGTAGCCCATTTAAAAACCCTCTATCAGCGGCGTTTTAAAAAAAAGGCCCAATTCATATCGAAACTGTATGAAATGTCGGAACGGGAGACTTTTCGCAATCTCAATCTATCTGACGATCTGATGAGCCATCGTGTTTCAGCGATAGGCAGTCAGGACGGATATCGTTTTCCTTCGTTTAAAATCCCCTGTGAATTTATCTGTTTTGCCAATGGGGAAGTAAGAACTGAAATAATGAGAAGTGTCAGGGGTCTGGATATTTTTATCGTTCAGGACGTTGCGAACGAAACACCTGTTCGTATGGATCATAATGAATACAGGACGATGACCACCAACGATCACATCATGACTCTGATTACTGCGGCTGATGCCTCTCTCCAGGCTGGTGCCCGGAGGGTCTCCTTGGTACTGCCAACCTATCCGTATAGTCGGCAACACAAGAAAAAAGGAAGGGAAGGCTTAACCGCTTCGATGCTGGGTCGCATATTTGAGAATATGGATATTGCACGCATTATCACTCTTGATATCCATTCCCGGGAAATTGAACTTGCATTCAAGGGATTGAGCCTTGAGAATTTGCATGCTTCATATCAGATCCTGCGAACAGCAAGTTCCTTTATTGATCTTGTCAATGATGATCTGGTTATTGTTTCACCGGATACCGGGGCCATTGACAGAAATAAATTCTATGCTGACAGCCTGCGAAAACCCCTGGCACTTCTGTACAAGGAACGGGATTATTCCAGAACCTCAAAAAATGCGACAGATTCAAATATCATCAGTGCCCGATTACTTGGAGATGTTGAGGACAAAACGGTGTTCATGGCTGATGATATGCTGGGAACCGGTGGAACACTGATCAATGCCATGAAGCTTATCAAGGAAATGGGTGCCAGAAAAATCGTATGCAGTGTGTCCCTGCCACTCTTTTCCGGTGATGCGGCGTCACATTTCGACAAGGCTCATGAGGCTGGATGGTTTGATTATGTTATCGGTACCAATGCTGTGACGCTTTCTGATGAAATACTTTCACGTCCATGGTTTCGAACGGCGAATGTTTCCAGTCTTTTTTCCAGGGCTATCAGCCGGATTCATCATAATCGTTCCGTTTCTCCCCTGTTGGATAATTCCAAAATGATACAGCGCATGCTGAGCAAAAAACCTCGTATTGAAGGTCCGGATCTGTTTTTTGGGACTGACACCGGACAGTAATGATACTTGCCGCAAATTTGGGCACCAGTTCATTGAAGGCTGGGATTTCTGATCGTAGATGAAATGCAGGTAGCAGGGGACAGGCCAGAGGCAGACTCTGGAATCAGATGAATGCCGATATTACCGGGAAAACACTCCTTGTGCCGACATGGAAGATGCGGGACTGACTGGTTGTGCTTCAGTAGCATTGGGGAGATTTCAATCGCTGGAGAAGCTGCGAAGCTCCGGGTCAGGATCGGTTCTGTTTTTGAGCCCGATCAGTCCTGAAACAGGAATACAGCAACAATCCTCGCAAGAGAGACCTTTGAAGGCATGTGCACCAGGGAAATGCGGCTCCGGAGTGTTGGAAAAAGAATTCCAGGGAAGATTCAGTGTTGTGACGGAATGTTCATCTGAGGATTCTTTCCAGGACTGTGGCGGTGAGCAGGAGGAGGTTAATCGTCGGGAGTAGCCATGGAATACGTCGTTTCAATGACATCAATGGAGTAAATGCGATAATGACGAAGACGGGCAGGATCCCCAGAATAATATGGATGGATGGAACATTGTGGGCAGCAGGAGAGAGAGAAGCTACGGCTTTTTCTGCAAGGAATCCAGTGAAAATTACCAGAGGAATCCCTGACTGACTGATACCGTGTGCTACCGTGTCAATGCGTCCTGGATGCCCTCCATATTTTCTCATAACCAAACCCCGGAAGAGGAAATAACCGTGAGAGAAAACGAGGATGATGCCCATGATTCTGTGGATGACAAGTGGCATGCTGATTATTCCTGCACCGGGAAGAAGGTGGTGTCAAGCGTTGTGTCCCGAGGGAGGTCCGATTGCTGGCGGAACAGGTAAAATCCCCGGGACACGTCGTTATCACCGGGTTGATGTTCTGGTGAAACAGGGGTTACTTGAGTCAGGAATCGTTGCATCCCTGAGTATTGCCCTTGCCCACCGAACCGCAGGGATTTATGCTTGAGGGACATGAGCAGACGCAGATATGTTATTCACTTCCCCATCATGTTTTTTTTGTCAGGTTGTATTTTCACCGCTACACTCCAGTCCCAGATCAAGGATTTGGCCCGGGCTCCTTCTGAAGCCCTGGGATTCTCCGGTGCGGGGCTTCACCTGTATCCTCTGGGATGGTCTTCAGAAGGTCGTTGGGGTGCGTTGATCGGCCGGGACTCATCAGTGGAGAATCCGGGAATCCGTATTCTGGTGCTGGATGCGGTAACCGATGAAAATCTGCATTATTCCGATAATTATGACTGGTCAGGACCGGACTCGTTTAACGCCTTCTGGGACCGTTATGCAGAACAGGTAATGGAAGTTGAGGCCTCGTTTCATCTTGAATCGGCTTCAAAGCCGGATGTCCGTGATGCCCGTTTTACCACCGGAGGGTATCACTATGAATTCATGATGCATCCTCCCTCTCCTGCTACTGGTGCCTATACGCTGAAAATCCGGTCATCCAGGGGAGATGTGAAGAATGTGTACCGGAGTCGGGATGTTTCACAGCCTGACACTTCAGTATTTCTGGGGGCGATGGTAAGCCCTTTTGAAGAGCGGGCTCTGGCAATTATCCGGGAAGATGGGGCCTATCGCTTCAGTGGTGCCCATTTGACTTTGGGTTTTGTGCATCAGCAGTCTTCCGGAGCAGGATCTGGCAAACTACTTTCTGCAGTATTCAATGGTCAGGAATATCTGGTTCGTTCAAGACTTTCTGCAGGAGCCGATCCCGATGAAAAAGATGCACGGGGATATTCGGCAGTATTGATTGCGGCCCGTCTGAGGCTTTGGGGCATTGTTGACGACCTCCTTGCGGCAGGAGCCTCACCACATATCAAAGACAGAGACGGCCGCACTGCCCTGTTTTATGCGGCCTTCGCCGGAGAAGCACAAACAGTCCAAAAACTTCTGGAAGCTGGTGCCGAGAAAACCATCAGGGACAGGGCTGGCAGGACTCCGGCAGATCTTGCCGCAGAAGAGACAGTCCGGTTCTTGTTGGAGTAGAATCCTTTTCATGATGTATAATTTTGAAGGGCATGTGCCCGGAATGAAAGGAAAGAGAATTTTCATTGCACCCGGTGCGGATATCATTGGCGCAGTCATTCTCCATGAAGATGTCAGTGTCTGGTTCAACGTCACTATTCGCGGCGATCTGGAACCTGTCACCATTGGATATGGCAGCAATGTTCAGGACGGTAGTACCATTCACACCGATCAGGATTTGCCGACAGTTGTTGGAGAGAACGTGACCATCGGGCATAACTGCATCCTTCACGGATGCATCGTCGGAGACGGGAGTCTTGTTGGTATGGGGTCTACCATTCTCAGCGGGGCCAGGATTGGAAAAAATTGTTTGATTGCCGGTGGCTCTCTGGTTACAGGACGCATGAACATACCAGATGGAATGTTGGTATTCGGATCACCTGCGAAAATAATAAAACCTCTCAAGGATGGGGTTATTGCCAGGAATCTTGAAAATTCCCTTCGATATATTGCACTCAAGGACAGGTATCTTGGGGAGGGGACAGGCGTGCCCGGGAAATAGCGAGCCGATTCCCTGTAGCGATGAACAGACCTGAGCATCAAGGATACTCTCACGAAGGGAGTGAGCGTGACACTGAAAAGATGACTTTTGTTTTCCAGGAACCCTTTTACGACATTGGTTGTCTGATAATGGTTCTCCACTTCTCCGGGGCGGCCTTTCTCATATCACTCAAATAAATCTCATGATGCTTGCCACTTTTTTGGCTTCCATTTTCGGCAATGAAGCCATGTAATTTTTCTATCGTTGGTCCTTCTTCAGAAAATGGACCAATATGCATTATTTGCACAGCTCTTCCTTCTTCAAATGATTCAAAACGTACCAGAGGCAAGGATACTGGATTTTTCTTTCTTTTTACTTGTTCGATTGCCTGCTCAACCATGTGCGTTGATACGGGTTCTGGTTGCATAATCATAAGCGTCCATTTCCAACTGTCCTTGTTTTCAGGATTGAATGATGACATATCATCAACCCACCACAACCCTTCCAACGGCAAGACACCATAATCCATTCCCGTTTCACCCTTTTTGATCATAAATTTCAATGTGTATGACAGAGGATATAAAACACTTATTGCATCCTGAAAAGCCTGTGATGTGTTTGGATTGCCTTCACCATCAAGCATCAGGAAATTCATTTTTGGGACGATGATGGTTTCAACTTTTGCCGTTGACGGCTTATAGAGGTGTTTTAATTCTTTCTTGTAATCAATTTTCCCCATCACGACCTCCATCCCGGAAGGAATAAGGTCAAGTTGTGGTCCATGACGCAAAAAGAAATCCGGGAACCAACCTGGGTACTGTGTCAAAGCGATGCTATCAGTGAGACTTTTCCCTGTCAAGCTACTATTTACAGGATGGTTTCCCCTCCTGGATGTCGATAGAATCCCTTCTCTTTCACGTACCCATACCTGCGTTCTGCAAGCTGACACTGTTGAGATAGTAATCAATGTCGATCAGAGTGAATCAATCACTTGTAATTCTTTCGGGAGGGAGCACTACAGGATGCTTCAGCAAGCGTTGGAACTTGAGGGAGAGGAATACCTGGGAAAGCATTCCCGAGCCAAAAATACCACCGGGATCGTTCCGGGGAAAAGTATGCGTATATCCGGGTTGACGGTATTCACTTCAAGACCAGATCTGAAAATGAGCGAAGCTGTATTCCCGTAGTCACAGGTGCGGATGAGGCCGGTAACAAGAAACGAACCGCCCGGAGTAACGCTTGCAGGGAGAGTGCCTGAGCTGAAAGGAAATGCTGATTAAAGTCAAGGGGATGAGCAAGAGTCTCAAGGATGTTCCCATGCTGGTGCTCCGTGTTTCCGGAAGGCTTTGGATGGAAGGCTCTCCGGGTACAAAACGGCACCGCTGCGGGGGTAACAAGACCGCACACATTCTGGATTCCATGTCCTGAAAGGCTGCCACCTGTGCAACGGATTCTGCTGGGAACCCGGAGGAGCAAGGGAAGGGATTCCGCACGGGTAGCATTGACGATGGTGTGGAAGCTCTGCTGTGAAGCGGAGAAAACCTGGAAGACGTGAAAGGACGCAGCGCAAGAAACATGGGGGATGTTGCCTTTTCCCCGTTCCCAACATTTGACAGTATCTTCCTCCCAGGAAGCTGTCCCTTCCAGGACTGTATGCACTACTTACTGCATGTTTAAGTTATACCGCCTCAAGATGTCCTTTGACTTGACGATTTTATTATGGAAATCTATCATTCGTTGCATGAAAAATTGTGCCTTCCGTTTTATCGTTCTGATCTTTTTCTCATCGGTTTTTTTGACTCATTCCTTTTCTGCAGAGGCATTCCAATCGGAGAAATCCACGAGTCATCAACTGGTTTTTTTCCCACCGCATCCAATTGCAATATCGTATACCTGGGAAATACATAGCACATTGAACCGATTTGAACTTGTAATGGCCAATATGGCACCGCCTCAATATCCCTGGTCGACAGGATTTAAAAAACGGGTCCTTCTGGATATTCAGCTGGGAATGGATATCCCGATTATCGGAGGCAACACTGATCGATGGCTCTGGTATGTTGGCTTGCCCATGTCATTCAGATTGATTGATGATTTTTTTGAATCAACGACAGCGCCGGTAATGAATACAAATTACTGGTTTGGAACAAAAATAGAAGTACTCTATCGCATACGGGCCACCTGGCCCAAAAATATCTATCTCAAAATTTTGCCGATTTTTCATGAAAGTACACACATTGGTGATGAAATGGCATTGCATATCAAGAAAAGAAATCCCGCAGAATTTTACAGAATCAACGTTTCCTATGAAGCATGGGAAGTGATGATTGGTCTGAACGAATGGGAACCGGGAAGAGGAAACACCATTAATGTTCGAATTGGAATGAGTGGCCGCTGGAACGCTGACGGTTATTACAGTACACCCTATCCTGCAGAACTGGGATCGTCTCTTTCTCCATCAAATATTATCTCCAGCAGAGGATCCATGGAGTATTTTTGTCAGATAAATACCGTTATCGAAACAGGATTTCCTGCTATTGGCATCTGGATTTTTCAAGGAGGAATGGAAATAAGAAACCGCATTCTTTTTGATTATTTCAGCACTACTGCAGAACAGCGTGTGTGGACTGTCAGCTCGACTCTTGGATGGTACCGGTATTTCGGCAAGAATTCCACACGAAGAATCGGTTTTCATCTCTCACTGCTGGCAGGTCAAAATCCACATGGTCAATTCAGAGAGCAGAACGGCTATTGTGTATTTGGTACCGGTTTATCCCTGGGCCTCTGAGATTATGGGGTAGAAAGGTGTTGCCATACCGGAATAATGTTGTCTATTAAAGGGCTCAATAATGAGTCTTCAGGAAAGGATATCCCCCGATTCTCCGGAATGATTTTTTGCAATCAGATGCGCAAAAATACATCATCGATGATTGATCTTTGTCTGGCAATGAACAAGAACAGCCATGACTGTCTCTGCAAGCGATCTTTATGGACGGTTGAAACTCTTCTGGAAAACCGTGTGAATTGATTCGTCAACAAAGCGATTGGTGTATCTATATCAGGATGATCACTTTCAACAAGTCTCCGCTCTCCAGGACAATGCGTTCCGGTTCGTGGACCATTGTAACCAGATGAACCTGATGTGTCCGATACTCAAATGATATAACGTGACATATTGGCTTCCAATCCGGACTGTATTTATGCTGAGCCCAGAAATCAAAGTAGCATCTCAGGATGTCAAGGTGGAATCTCCGCTTCATGATACGATGAAGAAGGGGATAAGCAATGAGAGAGACGGCGGTTTGATGAGGAGTTCCAGGCGCGTAGCCATTGAAACCATCAAGGAGAGATATAATCGAACGTTGTGGATGAGTTGAAAAAAAGAGCATATATGACATCGGAATCGGATTTTGGGAAAGAGACAGACATGTGGTCCGTCCTTGAACACACACTTCCGGACGGGAGCATGCAGGATGCATCAGCATGCGCTGGAACTTGAAATAAACGAATTATCTGGTGAAGCATTCAGAACAAAGGGATCAGCAAGGTTGGCGTATGGTTGTGAAGAACGGTGATCGTCGGGAGAGCGCTCTTGTTTCCGGAGTTGGACCGATCGGAGTTACAGCTCCCTGAGTGATAATCAGAAAACTGGATCCGAAACGAGAAAATCACTTTGCCAGTGCTATCTCGCCCCGTTATTCGGGGGAAATTTTCGGTATTGATCATCTGATACCCGTTCTCTACCTGAAATGGATTTCAGGCAATGGATTTCAGGACGCTCTGATTTCGATCCCTGGAGAGGGTGCAAAAGGGCCTTCGGCTGCAAATATCCTCCGGCTGAAGAACGGTTTGGGAGGATGATTGTCATCAGTGGACCACCGGGATCGTTCCGGGGGAACGTATGCGTATATCCGGGCCGATGGTATTCACTTCAAGATCAAACCAGAAGATGAGCGAAGCTGTATCCTGGTGATTCCAGGTGCTGATGAGGCTGGTCATAAGGAATCCATCGCCCGGGATGCCGGTTCCCCGGAGAGCTCACTGAGCTGGAAGGAGATGCTGATTTAAACTCCCGGATGAGCAGAGCCTCATGCGCCCATGCTGGCAAGCGGTGATGCTGTTCCGGGTTTCTGGCAGGCTTTTGGTAATTTTATCTCAGTACAAAACGGCAACGCTGCTGGGTACATCAAACTGCCAACAGTCTGGATCTACCTGCCAATGAAGACAGGTAGCCTCAAGATGCTTGCAAAAGTCACTTTAATCGGAATCCGGAGATTCCTTAAGAAATTCTTTGTACTGTTCCATCCGCAACAGGGAATATGATACCGTTTTTGCGGAAATTTTTTTAATGACACGAAGATACGTTCTCACGTCCAAAATAATCTCTCCATCCCATTATGATATCTCTCTATATCTCTACTGAGCAAAAGGTTATACAGCTTGACTATTGATGAATCCATGGTATGATTATTGAACCAAAGAGACTTCGGGCTCAGGATTGTGAGAAATAGAATGAACAGGTTATACATTGCAATGACAAACAAATGACTGGAAAAGAGGCATAAATTGAATGAATCAAGACCAAGCCTGAATAAAGAAATATGCATTAATGATTTCAAGGATTTTTATTGGCTGAAATCTGAATTGATGATTTTTTGCCGTGAAATTGGCATCAGTAGTAGCGGTGGAAAAATTGAAATTGCAAACAGAATTTCTGAATACATTGAAATTGGAGAAATAACTAAAAAAGAAACAACTAAAAAACAAAAACTTCCAAAAGCTACTCAATCGATAACAAACGAAACCATTATAGGAATTGAATACAGAACATATAAAGAGAAGAAAGAATATTTCATATCAACAATCGGAAAAAAATTCCATTTCACTATACATCTTTTAGAATACTTTAAAGAAAATGCAGGAAAAAAAACTTATGGAGATTTAATAAACGAATGGTATATGGAACAAAAATTAAAAAACGACCCAAACTTTGTAAAAGAAATAGCTCCACAATTTGAATACAATACTTACATCAGGGATTTCATGAAGGGCAACCCGAATAAAACAAGAAATGATGCAATCAAATACTGGAAAATCAGGAAATCCAAACCTGGAGATAATAAATATTCCAAAAAAGATTTAATATGAACATTATCAAACGAGAAATTTTAAAACATATTTGCTATACAGAGCTTGTTTACGAGAGAATAAATAAAAAATTAAATATCAAATTATCAAAATCACAAATTGAAGGTTTCATATTTAAGACTTTAAAAGAAACTGATAAAATATTTTTTGAAAAGGTTGGAAAAAACTTTTATGTTACTAATACAAAAGTCAACATTGTAATAACGATAAATTCCAATACGTTTAGAGTTATAACTGTCGATAAAATTAATTTAAAAATATGAAAGAGAACGAGAGAGATGTATCATAAATCACTGCACTGGATTTTTACTCCGTTACGCTTCGTAAAAATCAGTGAATTCAACCGTTATGTGTGAAAGAATATCCAGACGTATAAAAGGAGAAACATGGACGATATTTATAATGCATTGCTTATAGGAATTATCGCAGGAACAATTGATGTTATTCCGATGATAATTCAAAAATTAAATGAAGCGAAATCCATGTTGACATATTCCGGGCCAGGCTTGATTATTCCTTATGTCAACCGGGATATGCAACCTTGGCTTAAAGGAATTGTATTGGCATTGCTTACCGCGGCCCCAATTATGATCATCGTATATCCAAAAGACAAAAAGGCATTAATTCCCATGACAACATTCTCTGTTATTTTAGGGACTGATGCAAAATATATTAGTTAACCAATGAAAAAATTAAACAAAACAATAACAAACGGTCGTATGTTAAAAAATACAGGGAGCTGGATGTATTGTAACAAATGTGACAAAACTATTGGTTATTTATGCTACTCAACATATCAAAATTTCAGATTTGAGTTTTTTTGTAATTGTGGAAATTCAGGAGCATTTGATTTGGTATACCAAAGTGAAGAAAAAATCAGGGAATCCGAAACTCCTTTAAAAATCATAAAAAATCGTCTGTGTTGTCCAAATGATGATGCGCCACTTTTTTCAATAGTCAAAAAGCATATCAAAAATTGTTCATATTCAATTGTTTGCAATAAATGTCACAATATGTACAAAGGCACAATATGTGATAACAGGATGTAATTACATAACAATGGGTTGCAAGGGACAAGCGGGCACGGTGGTTTCCGCAATTCAGTCTTTTTAATTGACTTTCCTGGTTTATTCAGGTTGGTTGCTATTAAACCGTTTGCCCCTGATACCGGTCGTTATACGCTAAAATGTCCGAAACAGGAAATATAACAGGAGATACACATGAATCAAGCGGAAGAAGAGGTATGGAATACAATCCAAAAAATGAACAAGTGTTGGACTTGTGGTGATTTATCCGAATTAGGAAAATTATCAGACTACTTTCATCATGAAATGATTGCTATTACAGCAACAGACAAGTATCGACTGGAAGGTAAGGAGGCTTGTCTTAAAGGGTGGAAAGGATTTGCTGAAAACACCTGCTATTTTGATATGTCATTCGATATGGCCGGGCAAACCATTAACATGGGAGGACGGGATATGTTCACCCTGATAAAGGAAAATAACAAGTGGCTGGTCGTTGCGGATCAATTCTCACAATATCCTTCATCATAAAGCACTTCGACTCATTTGCAGGGTTAATCATAAGAGACAAGAAGATCAGACATCAACGTGACAAAACGTTCTCGATCCATTTCCACGGCCACCCGGGCATTGGGCACCTTCCCGGTGACACCATGGACATCCACCACAGTTTTACCTCGGGTAAAATCCCCTTGCGTCTCCACTTCTACATGGTAACTTTTTAAATCCACCAGACTCTCATCAATGGCACAGGCAAGGGCAAAGGGATCGTGGAGAGCCAGTCCTGAAAAACCGATACTTTTATAAAAAGCCGCATAGGTTTTTAACATGTCACAGCAAATAACCGGAATGGATTTTCCTGTTGCTCTGAGAGAGGCAATTTCGTCATCATATATGAGAGCCTTGTTGGTGACATCCAGTCCATACATGTCTATGGGGATTCCCGACTGAAAGACTGTTGCAGCAGCATAAGGGTCTGTGTAAATATTGAATTCTGCTGCCGGGGTGACATTCCCAAAACTGATAGCACCGCCCATCATGACAAGACATTTGATATTTTTGGAAAGATCCGGATACATCCCAAGGGCACTTGCAATATTGGTTAGCGGACCGATCACAACCAGTTCCAACGCACCATTCTGTTCCATGGCCATCTGGTAAATAAAATCAGCAGCCCGACGGGGATCCTCCGGGAACGCTGGTTCCGGAAGAAGCACCTCACCGGATCCGTTTTCCCCATGTATCCTCTCACCGCTCTTTTCATTATTGGGGAAGAAGGGTTTCGAAGCTCCCCTGCAAACAGGAATATGCTTCCCGGCCATACTCACCAAAGACAAGGCATTCCGGGTGACACGATCAATTCCAACATTACCTGCAACGGTGGTAATCCCCAGAACATCAAGCTTTTCCGATGCCAGGGCCATGAAAATTGCCAGAGCATCATCGATGCCAGGATCGCAATCGATAATAATTTTCCGCTTCAATTCAACCTCTCCAAAGAATCTTTGAGTAATGTGACAAATGCTGTTCGATCGATATCGAGAAGCACATCAACATTTGCCGTTGCCAAAAGGGGCCCATCTGAAGATGCGGCATGATTCACACCTTCGGTAAAACGCACAACTGTGGATCCGGTGGTAAACCTGCCTGAACATTCCACATCCACCCGGGCTTTCTTCGATGTAAATATCTCAGGAGCCACTAACCATGCCACTGCACAGGGATCATGGAGAGGACTTCCTCCAAAACCGGCAAAATATTCTTCATGGAATTGTTTGAAAAAATCCAGCAACTCGGCAACCATTACCGCAGTACGTTTCCCAATAGCTCTGAAGGACTCTATATCCTCAGTTGTAACAATGGCCTTATGCGTAACATCAAGACCACTCATGGTGACAGGCAGCCCCGAGGAAAAAACAATCTGTGCGGCTTCAGGGTCGACAAGGATATTGAATTCTGCAGCAGGTGTCCAGTTTCCACCTGCAGCACAACCTCCCATCAGACTGATGCGTGCGATTTTAGTTTTGAGATCAGGACGGGTAAGGAATAACAAGGCAAGATTCGTTAATGCACCGGTGGCCACAACAGTAACCGGAATATCACTCCTGGAGAGTATCTTCACCATCAGTTGGAATGCTGACAATTTTGATTCCGGCTGACGGGGATCCGGGAGGGTCGGTCCGTCCATACCACTCTCCCCGTGCACTGATGCCGCAGTAATCAGCTCTCGGAACAGCGGTTTTGAGCATCCTCTGGCCACCGGTACATCACTTCCCAGAAAGCTCATAATTTTGCGGGCATTCAGCGTGGTTTTTTCGATCGTCTGATTTCCTGCAGTGGTGCACACTCCCAGAAGTTCAATTCCCTGACATGCCTGAGCCAGTACCAAGGCTATGGCATCATCATGCCCGGGATCACAATCCATGATAACAGGCACAGGTCTTGAACTCATCCGGTCACTCCCGCTTTCCCGACTTTCTTTTGTATGTGCCGGATTTTTTCTGTTTTGCGCATGGTATAGACAACCAGTCCGACAACCGTTGCCACATACGGAAGCATGCTGACAAATTCATAGGGAATCTTTAAAAGCTGAAGGGAATTGGAAAGGGCATCAAAAAATCCGAAGAGGAGAGAAGTGAGCATACTGCCTACAGGAGTGGCCCCTCCCATGGCTTCGGCAGCCAGGGCGATAAACCCCCGCCCGGCAATCATATCCCGGCTGAACCAGGAAACATAGCCCATGGACATGTAGGCTCCGCCACAACCTGCCAGTATTCCGCTGATAATCAGAGCTGTGTACCGTATTTTGATTACGGAGATTCCCACCGAATCGGCAGCATGTTCATTTTCACCCACAGCCCGGATGCGTAAGCCCAGAGGAGTTTTGTAAAGAAAAAACCAGATTATGGCCACTGAGGCAAAGGCCCCATAGGTCAGTATATTATGACCAGAAAATATCGCCCCTATTCCCCGGATATTTTTCAACCCGGGAATATCAATTTCAGGAAGAACCCGGGAAGGCAAGGACGAAGATATGCCCTTGTCTCCGGCTACCAGATAAAGAATGAAAACCGTCCCGCCCAGGGCAATCAGATTGATTGCCACCGCAGCCAGAATAACATCTGTTTTCAATTTCAGGGAAAAGTATCCGAGGCTCAAGCCCACCAGACCTCCAATGATTACAGCCATGAAGAGGCCAAAGAAAGCACTCCCGGTGATTGCCGAAAATATCACTCCGGTCAGGGCAGACATCAACATAATCCCTTCCAGGGCTATATTGATGACACCTGCCTTATCGGAAACAAGGGCACCCAATGCGGCGAAAATAACAGGAGTGGAAACCCGAAGTACCGAATAGCCAAACCGGGGGCTAAAGATAATCTCAAAAAACGCATTCATGACATCGCCTCCTTTACAACGATCTTGTGCCGTTGTTTCGCCAGGAAGCTTTGTGCGGCAATCAGGATGATGATGGTACCCTGAATAATGGCCACAAACTCATTGGGCATATCCGTGGAACGAGACATGATATCCGCCCCAATTCTCATATACGCCAGAAAGAATGCCGAAATCGGGATGTAAACCGGATTATTACGGGCCAGAATAGCTACGATGATACCTGTCCAACCATACCCCGGAAGCAACTGCCAGGTAAAACGTCGATAGAGTCCAAGTACTTCTATCGAACCACCAATACCAGCGATAAAACCACCAAGAATCTGGCTCAACAGGATGGTTCGCTCAGTATTGATACCTGCATACATGGCAAAACGAATATTCCGGCCGATCACCTGTATTCTGTACCCCCAACGGGTTTGATAGAGAAATATACTTGTCAACACCACTGTCAAGGCTGCAACGATGATACCAAAATGAACCCGGGTTTTGGGAATCAATCTTGCCAGTTTGGCCGTTCCGGGAAATGGATAGGAAACCATAGCACCGGCATTTACATCCCGGAGGAAATAATTGATGAGATAAAGTCCCAGAAAATAGGCAATATAATTGAACATCAGGGAAGATACCAGTTCGGACGATCCCCATTTAATCTTGAGCAAACCCGGGATTCCGCAGAAGATTGAACCGATGATGCCCCCCCAGAGTATGGCCACCGCTGGATGAATTACGGGAGGAAGGTTCCAGTTTACCGCAATAAATGCAGCACCAATCGCCCCGAAGAAGAAGGCACCCTCCGTGCCGAGGTTAAACTGTGAGGCGGAGAACATTACACTGACAGCTAATCCCGTAAAAAGGAGCGGAATCATCATTTCCAGAACATTACCGAAATGCCGCAGGCTGTTCAGAGGACCGACAAGAAAGAGTTTGATCGCTTCTCCCGGCATATCACTCACCAGAAGAATAATCGTCAGAGCGAGTACCATGGCAATCAGAATAACCAGGGCTGTCCGGTAAATTTCGAACATGCGCCGGGATTTAGTCATAACATACCTGCTTGATGGCGTCTTCATCCTGAGATTCAAGTCCGAGCATGTAACGCCCCAGTTTTTCTTCACTCATACTCGACGCATCCATGATATATGCTGTTATTTTACCTCCATACATCACAATCAGGCTGTCGGAGAGTTCCATCACCTCGTTAAGATCGGCGGAAAACAACAGTACGGCACTTCCCTCATCTCTCAATCCTGTCAGACGTTTCCGAATAAATTCCGTGGCTCCCACATCGATTCCTCTGGTTGGCTGATCGGCAATGATGAGTTTTGGGGTATTGGAGAATTCCCTGGCCACAACAACTTTTTGAATATTCCCACCTGAAAGCTGGCGAACCTCCTGCTCCGGAGAGGAGCAGGCGATTTGGTATTCATCAATCAAATCCCGGGAAATATTCCGGATAGCATTCATATCCATCTGAAATCCATTTTTATTCAGATCTTGATGGTCATGTCTGCAGGCAATCAGATTCATCTCAATGTTGAGATCCGTGACACATCCACAGGTCATACGATCTTCCGGGATATGGGAGGTACCCAGATTCCTTATCTTCCTTATGTCGAGATTTTTTATATCTGTTCCGATAATATTAATCTCACCTGCGGCGTACTCTCCAAGGCCCGTGAGTGCTTCTACCAATTCCTGTTGTCCGTTGCCTTCGACTCCGGCAACACCCAGAATCTCCCCCCTGCGCACCGAAAAGGAAATACCGTTCACCGCATATTTACCAAACCGATTGACAACCGTGAGGTTGTTCACTTGCAGAACCGTTTCTTTCGGTTTGGAGAGGCCTTTTTCCACCCGAAGAACGACGTCCCGCCCCACCATGAGTCGGGAAATATCCTTCTCAGCGATATCTTCCACATTGAATACTCCCATATTCTTTCCCGAGCGCATAATGGTAATCCGGTCGCAGAGGGCTTTAATCTCATTTAGCTTGTGGGAAATGAAAATAATGGTATTCCCCTGATTTTTAAGGAGCCTCAATTCATCAAACAGTTCATCGGTCTCCTGGGGTGTCAGCACCGCAGTCGGTTCGTCCAGAATCAGAATCCGGGCCCCTCTGTGCAGAGCCTTGAGTATCTCTACCTTCTGCCTGGTTCCTACCGGGAGATCCCTGATAACCGAACGGGCATCTACAATCAGATTGTACTTTTCGGACAGTCTCTCTGTAATGCGTATCGCTTCGGCCTGGTCCAGCATCACACCTTTACGGGGTTCCACTCCCATCACAAGGTTCTCTGCCACGGAGAAGGATGGCACAAGCATAAAATGCTGATGCACCATGCCAATGCCATGAGCAATAGCGACATTGGGATTGTCGATCGTGATTTCTTTCCCTTTCAGGACGATTTTGCCCTCTTCTGGCTGGTTCAGTCCGAACAGAATTTGCATCAAGGTGGTTTTACCGGCTCCATTCTCCCCCACCAGCCCGTGTATCTCGCCCGGAAGTACAGAAAAATCCACGGCATTATTGGCAATAATCCCGTTTGGATACACTTTTGTGATATTGTTCATTGTCAACATTGCATCAGATGCACCGTACATGCTATTGCCCTCGAATTCTGTATCATGTGGAAGGAAGCCCACCGCCGGGTGAGAATGACATCAAAAAACCAACAAAAAGGCAGATTACTTAACAGCGTTTCTCAGATTGTTGATTGTACTGGAATCCATACCCAAAGCCGAGCTGACGGTGATATCACCACGACGGATTTTTTCTTCCACATCATTCACAAGAGTCTGGATTTCTGCTGGTACCAGTCTTTTGTAGATATCATTTTTGGCCAGTCCAACCCCCTGTTCTGCAAATCCCAGAATTTCTGATCTTCCGTAGGGAAGGGTTCCCGCAATGTGCATTTTGACAGCTCTGAGCAGAGACTGGTCAACCCGTTTCAACACACTGGTTGTGATCAGTTCGGCCTTTGCTGAATCGGTGTTGATGAAAATTGACGCCTGGTCCGAATCCACTCCAATGGCGTAGCGGTTCACGTCCCTGGCGGCATCAAGCTGTCCCAACCCCGCCTGACCGGCAACATTAAAACCGATATCAACCCCTTGGGCGTACTGAGCCAGAGCCATTTCCTTACCTTTGGCCGAATCACTGAAGGAACCGATGTAGGATATCGCAACACTGGTGTCAGGATTCACATACAAGGCTCCTTCAATATAACCCACCAGAAAGTCATTGATTACAGGTATATCCATTCCACCCAAAAATCCAATCTTTGCTTCGGGATTGGCCAGTGGCATAGTGGAAGTAGTGATGGCTGCCGCCATGGCACCGGCTACAAAAGACGCTTCATTCTGGCTAAACAGAATCGAGTACACATTCTCCAGGCCAGATGCATAGTCTACGTCCGAGTCATAGATGAAAAATTTTTTCTCTGGATACTGACGGGCCACTTCCTGAAGCATCTCGGCCATTTGCCAGGTTCCAACGATGATAATATCCCAATCTTCGTCTGCGGTATCAAACAGTGCAGGTTCCCACTTTGTTTCATCATAGGTCATCTCGATGGTTTTCACTTTAACCTTCGTGCCGTATTCTGCCTTGATCAGGTCCATACCGTGATCAGCAGAGTCATAAAATGATTTATCTCCCAGAACCCCGTTAACCAGATTGGCTATCTTCAACACGGATTCCGTATCAGCAGTACCTTGGGAGGCAGACGCTTCCGTTTTTTTCCGACAACCGATCAAGACAGGTATGAGTACCAGCAGAAACAGCAACAATGCGAGAATGATTTTTTTCATCAAGTGCTCCTTTTTATCAGCAATACATATTAATTCATACCGAATAAGAATGGATACAAAGCTTTCTGATTTTTACTCTTTTGGTAACCTGCTCGAGTAAAGAAGTCTCAAACTGTTGTGAACAGCTCTGTCAACCCTTCATTCTCATTGTACTATGGTGAGACCAATTGTCAAACTGAATCATTCCGGGAATTTCGGAGACTGTTTCAGTTGAGTCCGGTAGTTACTGCCGAACCTTCTACTTGCTCATATTGCAGTTTGATATGATCGAACGTTGTGGATGAGTTAAAAAAAGAGCAAATCCTCCTGTAAAATAAATGGTGACCAAACCATTACAAAAGGGAGATGCTCTCTATGGCAAATACTACAGAGGAATCAGATTTCAGGAAAGAGACGGAAACGTGGTCTGTCCTGGAAAAAACAATCAGGGAAGGAGCCCGGCGAATGCTTCAGCAGGCTTTGGAACTTGAGGTAGAGGAATACCTTGAAAAGCATACTGGAGTGAAAGATGCCTCCGGTAGACAGTTGGTTGTCCGAAATGGCTATCATCC
>JAUTBQ010110860.1:0-15717 GCA_032361185.1 Lepetodrilus ovalis | reverse complement strand
TTGGGGACTTAGTATACCAGGAAATAACAACTTTTGGGTGTACAAATCAAACGTAAATAGTCTCAGACTGAAATTCGGTTGGTCATTATCTAGGTCTATCAACCGTGATTGTATGCCTTTAATGCACTCGTGTTGATGAGGCTGATATTTGGTGTCATTTTAAGTCTTAAATCTCCAACCTACTCTCTGCCCGATTAATCACAATTATGTTACTTTGTGGTCTATCAAGTTGACTCCAGCAATAAGGAGGTTAATAAGATGTCATTCTGTGGCCCATTCCACAGAGCGATCGCAGCGCTAAGGAGAGTTGTAATTCCCATATGTTAACATGAAGCTACAGCTCTCGTAGTGCTACCATCGTTATTTGAAACAGGAGCTAGATAATGTCATCAATGATGAAATAACCTTCTCAAATACCTATGTTATCGAAGCTATCCAGACGTGCGTATTTTGATAATCACATCATATTCGTGTTAAATTTTGGTAGACAATTATTTCCTATTATCTACAGAACAGTCTAGGCCAAATTGTGAGGAATATGTTACTATGCTTGAAAATTGGCCTTAACGCCGTTGGAACTAAATTTACGAAGAAAGAAAAAAGTGTAACTGGGACAGCATTGTACTTTCATACAGATGAGGTCAATAAACATTAACCTATCTATTTTAAGAATTGATTCTCGATTCATCACACCTGTTTTGCATAATTTGGTTCTTGGCTTTTACTAAAGAAGCACTTCTGGAAGGTGAGTCTGAAGATACTAGACAAGGACTACTGGTAGCTGGATTAGAATCTAAAGTTACTATGGAAGAACTTGCCAAGCATTAATCTGAAGCTGGGTGAAATTGCGAACTTAGTTGTCGTTCTAATAACCACTTAAAATGGACATTTGTCTTTGCCACGTCAGGGAGTATGTGAGCTGTTGGAAAATAAATCACATTGTTTTAATTCAAAATATATAGAGAATACTAACCTATTCTGAAGGTGAACTTCTACATGTGTCAACAGGTGAAAGGTTAAAGAGAAGATGATAGTCTGTTTGCGTATTTGAATACGACAATAAATGCTTCAAACATGATCAAGCCATATTATTAGCATTACATAACCTCTAACTGCTGTCCCCACTGGACTAATTAATCACAGGATGTTTATACTGGTTACGTCCCTAATTAAGTCCCTCGTTGATCTGGTGCCAATTTGTGTGACAAGGGGGATAATTACGAAAGTCCTGGGAGTATCTCTGGTATGTGTTCAGTGATAACGTATATATCGCATATTCATACATTCTTCTATTAGTACAGATCGTGTTGAATTGCTTTCTTCTTTGGTTATGGATCAGTTTTCAATTGATATTCAACACTTTTTGTAAGGTTTATTGTTTGTATATGTGTTATGAAAATAAATAAATAGAGTTAACAAGAATAGTTTGACAACATTTATCCTGAAAGGTTATTATATCATATTAGTTCTTAGAATTGCATTAACAATATTGTTATAAATTATACTGATAACAAATATATTTTTATTTTTATTATTTGTCCTATTTGTGTCCTAATGTTATACATATGTCCTACATATATTTTGAAGTACATGTCCTACTAGATATTTAAATTCTGACAACATATAGATTTGTTTTGTTTTGTTATTGTATGTCTGGATTGTTTTCTACATAATGTCCTACAATCTATCTCCATTTCTTAAGTACATGTCATACATATTTAAATACTGACAACAAATTTATTTTAGTTTGTATTTTACGTACTGATTGTTTCATATTTTATATCCTACATATGTCCTACATACGTTTCTTAGGTACATGTCCTACATATTATATTTGCCCTAAGTATGCAGCCCAATTATTTGTCATCTATGTCATTAGTTGTGTTGGGTTCAGTAACAACCCTGAAACTACAACGTTAACATTGTTTACAGCCGCTGAATAGATATCATTTACCAAGGAAATAGAGGGTTAATTAAAACAGTAATTTGCCAATATGTTGAGTCAAGAAAGTTAATTAAGACCTATTATCTTCTCTCAAGCTGTAGATACTCTTTTGAAAATAAGGTTTGTAAACTGAATGATCTTTTCACGTAATTCTAATTATTTTGTAATGGTTTTAGGCAACATTTGCCTTACATTGTGAGTGGTTAAATGGAAAATAGAAAGTTGAGAAAAAAATTTGGTAGTAGTGTTTGTTAGAAACTGTCATGTCTAACAGTAACACTGAGCATTTCCATTTGAATCCTTTCTAACCTTTAAGTACCAAATATATCTATTATTGATATTATAGTTTCTCAATTCTCAAAATTTCAAAGAGTAAATTCTTCAAATTGTTAATGAGAATCACATTAACATCCTTGGTCATTAGCAATGTTATGAATTGTTGGCTTTGCGTGCACGCGTGACTAAAGCTTGAAGATGACTTATCTAGTAATCTATTATGTTGGGAGCAGGGTACCTCTTAAGACCTTGCTATGAGAGAGACCGATCTTTAGATCACAGGGTTCCATGTTGTAGAGAATGGATTTGGAATAGGACTTCCACTTGGTCCAAGTTCTTTTGAAGAGTTCTTGTTTATGAAAACATCGGGTGCAAGCCATGCACTACATCCTCGAAGTTCTCTTGGGCATTGTTTGTGGAGAACACCAAGTCTAGATTGCACATCGCGGTCCTCTGTGCCCCAGCACTTCCTGTTGTGCAGCAACCTCACAATGAGGCTTGATTTATGGAGTGTCGGTGCAGACAAGCATGTATCTTGTCCATCAGGCAGAAAATTGAAGCGTTAGGCATGGAATCGGAACGACCATTTAGCCACGTTTGCCCAGTGTGCCGTAATGTTCGCGGAACGTACCACCGTAAGATTTATCCCCGGTCATGCCGACAGTGCGTTGGCCCGGGTCTTGGCTACGAATTCATCATGTAAAGTGCTTTTCAATTGCTGGTGTTAGGCCGTAACTCAGCGTGCGCGGCAACTGCTAATTTGATGTGCAGCGGAATCGGGGGATGCGCCCGTGTCGTCGGCTGCATGACCATTGGACGACACGAACCAAAACATGCATACGCGTGACGACACTGCGGGCCTGGATCTCCAGTTTTGTTTGTCGGTGGAGGGAAAAGAAAGCTAACTGCGACCAATTAACGAGTAATAGATTGTGGGAACGTGTGTTCTCTAGCCACTTAGCCACATTCAAACAATGCTAATCATGATTTATCTAACGTAAATGCATTCTAAGAATAGACATAGTGTTGTTTTGCTTTTTACTTATCTGTTCTTCCACTGTCAATAGATATACAGATACACAAAGTTTGGTTTAAATTTAGTCACTTATTAAACGAGAATTTTTATGCAATATCTATGCATATGTATCCAAATACTTATTTTTTTTTAAACTTTATATTTTATTAAAAAATATTGTTATTGTAATATTTATATATAATGTATCTAAGTATTTATTTTCACTGTTCATTTTCCTGAACTGTGTGCACTATTGTATTGCGATTTGGTGGCAACATTAGATACATGAATCTAATAGCAGCCACCGTACATTTTAGTTCTGTTTAACTTTCTCTCTGGAGTAGGTATTGTATATCTACTGAAAATATTATATTATTTTATTGGCTTTGTCATTGTCTGAATTTTAAAATGATTGCTTTGAAACATCAACAAATACTTTCTATTGTGAAATAACATGCACACCTACACACACACAAAAAAAAACCCAGAACTTTCTGTTGTAACCAGTATTTATTGATAATCGAAGAGCCATGTAATCACGTGTTCTGTGCGCACTAAAAATGAAACATTGGACCGATCCCGACAGCAGACAGCTCACACTACAAAATCGTTTTGAGGAGAAAATTTGTTTCTTTTTACTTCAGTGATTGTTTTACTGTTCTAATTCATTGGAACACTCTGAATATTTATGGCAGCATATAAACTTCTTTTCTTTTACGTCAGAGCGAATGCTATTGTCAACTTTTCAAGGTAATTTATGATAGTTTGCATCAAAGGATTTCTCGTAGCATTAAGTAATGATAGCTCGAGTCTATTAGAATTTTCTCCTCATTCTTAACAAACAGCTGCTTGTGTGATAAAACATGTGGAAAGTAATTAGTAAGTGATTTTAAATTTGATCTTTAATGTCTCCTTCCTTTGAAATGTTTGATGGTTGTCAACTGACTTGATAGACAATGTGGTTTTTTAAGGTCCTCAGCTGACATTATGATCGATGATTTTTACAGTATCCATGTTGCATGCCAACCGGCGATCAATGACATGCCCAGACACATGTGTGATGTAGTGAATGTGAACGCAATGTCTCGAGTTACATCACATTGTGTTACTATGTATCATTAAGTATTTCCATCCTCTGTCTTTCATGTACACAATCGCTTACGGGTGTAAGCTTCGTACTACATCTTTAACCAACACGTGACTTCCTTGCTGTCATGTGCAGCATCTGCCACAAAAATCACATCCATTTCCAATATGGTATTAATATCTTGCAATAAATCCAGGTTTCAAATGAATAACAGCGTCAGGTTTCAGTAGTATATGTAATGGAGAAGTGTAATTAAATCAGGAATATTTGTGGTAATATCTTTGATTTTTGTTTTCTTCGTACGTAAAAATGTTATATGTGCGATATTGAGTCCAGTCTTAAACTACGTCATTACTGGAGGCGTCGCAGCAGGAGGTATAGGAACGTCATCAAGGTCAATTAACAGTACAACAAATGAAAACAGATGACCCCAAAAAGCTATTAAGGCTAGAGAAAAATCCATTTTAGAGCAAAAACAAATTGTGCAAGTAGATGAATTTACACCATGCTGGGTGAACACTGGGGTCAGGAGAAAACATGACAAAGAGAGAAACACATTAACAGAACAGAGACTCAAACTTTGGAGCATTACAGTATTGATGATATTTTTATTATTTATGAACTTGATTCCATAGTACATTGTGTATTCATGTGTGTATATGTTTGGACAGAATGCTTGTATTAATATTTGATATGTCTGAAAATTATGGTTTGAAATTTTAATGTTACCTGGTAAGCATGATCTGATCAATGAACTGATCTGCCAATGTGTGCGTCATGAGCATGCTTTGTGTACCCTTTGTGTACCAAATGTGAGTACCCAATATATTTGTACCACTTCGTAAGCATCATACTATGTTAATTCATTCTGCAGAACTTCCTTTAACTCCCCTGTGAACAAACTCTGCTCAAAATATAGCCAATTAGATATCGGGTCTCAATTTCTAGCAGTATCAGAAAGTGCTAAGGTTTGTTTATCTGACTCCCCTTCCCATAGGTACATACACCATCATGTATGGATGAAAGGTTCCTTCAGCAATGTTGGGCAACAATTCACTAGGTCCTGGAGGTACGAGGTGTGACCTCCATGTCCAGCAACTAGAGAGTGGTCCTCCTGCTGAGAGAGCTATGGTCCTCCTGTTGAGAGAGATATGGTCCTCATGCCCAGAGAGATATGGTCCTCCTGCCCAGAGAGATATGGTCCTCCTGCCCAGAGAGCTATTGTGCTCATGCCGAGAGGGCTATAGTCCTCCTGCCGAGAGAGCTATGGTCCTGTTGAGAGGGCTATAGTCATCCTGCCATTCATTTCCAATGTCTCAATGTCCAAGCAATCTGATATTATATTGGACAATGCTATCATAATTTATATCAAAGTGCGAAATATCAAAGTGCTACAGTTTTCCTGCCAGCCTTCCAATAGCTATGGCAACAACGTCAGCAATATCTTGGAACGAGAAAGAAAGAAAGAACTATTATGAATGCAGGACTAAGCACACACCCCTGTATGCCCCCATCTTTACTATTGATGATTATGCCTATCCTGCACAATACAGTCTAACTCTAAGGTAACCTTGGTTCTGACCTCGTCCATAGACTACACATTGGAGTACCGGTCACCTCACAGTTACGCCGCTTCGTATAAAAGAGCCCAGAAAAGAAATAATGGTCCAGTTTCAGGGTATATTTCACTTGTCGTTACGTTGTGTAAAGAGAGTCCAGACTTATGGTGATCTATGGCCAGCTGCTTTGTTCGAGATGTTGGAGGTTCTATATGGACAATGCTACCAGTATTTATGTCACTGTGCTTCCAGCCAAGGAATGAGAGTCTGTCGGTATTTATGGAAAAACCGCTTCCAATCGTGCAACGTGAAACCACTTCCAAGTTTACTCACTCGTTTTTCAAAGTATCGATGTCCATAATAGGCCAAATAAATAACATGGGTTTTTTACAGTCGACAATCAAGACTGGTAAAATGAAGTTGCGTTATTAGAACTCCTCAAGGAATTTGGCTGAAACGTATGTTTTTTTACCCCAAGGCTGTGATTAGATTTGGAATCAGAACACCAGTATGGCAGCATTATTGAAAAATATCATTAAGATTATACTTCAGGATTTTATAGCAGGAACTCTGAATTATTTAATAATAATAATAATAATAATAATAATAATAATAATAATGATAATGTGCACATTTATATTGCAGCAAATCCATGCTCAAAAGTATGCTGATATAATTTTATATTTAACATTGAATATTGATTATTATTCTGTTGTATATCAGTCTCAATTCATTTTACAATCATCGACATGTTCATATGCCAAGTTGTAGAGGCAACATATTTGTAGGCAAATCATGTATTGATGATACGATTTGTATTTAACATTGTCATATTGATTCTAATTCTGTTATATATCAGTCTCGATCCATTTTACAATTATTGACATGTCGATTATTTCTTTTTCATGAAAATGCCAAATATGCTTCAGCGCCTTTACCTCATTTTAGTACTTAAAAAATAAAAATGATTTGTGGATTGTGAGTCAGTTGCTCATGCAAAGGATCCAACGTCATAACTTGGCTCATTTACATTGATCCTGCAATGGGAATTTCATTACGCGATTAGGTTAATTATCATTTCTCCCTGCTGGCGGGGAAACTGGAGATGGCCAATAGAACAGTCATGGTGATCAATCCAGGAGAGAAAAAAGGGTAGACTGGATCCATGGTGGGGCTTGCGAGCTGACAATCGAGTCTGTAATTAAATGAGCAAAATTTTATTCCCTCTCATGGAAATGTTATCTGTAGAAGTGCCCCAATATGTCTGTGTGTTCTGGAAAGCCGAGTGGCGACTTAACAAGATCATATGTAATTTTTGTATGAAATTCGCATCGAACACCTGCGAGAGGGTAGAAAGCAATTCACATGAGAGCTTGTGCAAATATAATAATTGTTTTCTTTCGTTTATCGCTGATTAGATTTCCACTGCCCATTGCAGCTTCGAGGGCCTCAAATTTCGTCAATATCGTAACGCAATAAAGAAGTGTCAATGTTGAGACTTGCGGACTTTGTAAGATAAACCATTGTCTTAATAACACGTCTTTCCATCCCTGCATCACTGGTTTGTCTCACCGTGGAGAAGAACCATGTGGTAATCACGTTCGGCCATGTTGTCTTGAAAATTCGATAATAGGTACTGTAACCATATGAATTATTTCGCAGCTAAAAACAGTTTTGAAATTCCACACTAGAAGATTTTCATGAATTATTTATGATTCTTTTTTTTCGTGGTTATCTATTAAGTGTCTAGTAAATACAGATCTTGATGCAGAAGAAATATTCTAACTATCCGACAAGTGTATAATTATGGCAATAAAATTGTGTGTTTGCTGATTCGAGAGCTATGATAGGATGTACTTTTTTTCTGATAGCGGTGAAAATTCACTAAGCATGGTAGTAACCAACTACAGCATTCAGTATGTTGTATGGGCTTTTTCTTTATGTGAATAAAAGTAGATTGCCTGTATCTTGCTAGTCTTCTGTAAATTTTATGTGTTACCTCGTACCTATAATATCTCCATTCAGTGGGGATGTTATTAACACCTTTCTGCTTAAATCTCAACTAATTATAGAGCTGAGTGGGAGTACTTAGGTACACAGTTTTTATTTTGATTGAGTTCAAAGTGCAGCTTTGAAGACTCCGTATTGGTATATTTCTTTCAAACCTCATGGGAGATAACTCTTCTTCTGGTTGGTGATGATCCCATTTGATTGGTAGATTGCATGCAGCTGATCGAAAAAAGCTGAATGAGTTTTGTTCTTTTTCGTCTTCACGTGTCACATATCTTGCATTGACATTGCTATAACCCATTCTATTCTTTTCATTATAACTTTCAAGAAAATAGGTAAGTTATGAATGTAATTTTGGTGAGATGCTAAACAAATTGGAAACTGAAAAAATAAAATATGCCTAAAAGCATTTATTGATTGGCTACTGTGGAAATAACATATATTTGGGGAATATTTAATTTACTTCAAGGTCACATGTCAAGGATGAGATCCAATGTTAACAGGCCGATGTTAAAACCCACTGGAATGATGTACAACAACCATGTTCTATTGACCTTGAAATACCAGTGCAACAGATGACTAGATGATTTTTTTTCCCCCCATCTAATTAGTAATTACTCATTGTATTAGGTCAATTTGTAGTCGTTGCCTATGGGTGAAATATCCCTGCTGCGACGTAAAGCAATAATTCAATCCAATCCAATAAAAGAAATATCCCAGAACTTTTTATGTTAACCGTGATTATACCAGGAATGTGGTCAGACTGCAATGTCTTCATAAGTCGGGAATTTTACATTTTTATTGATTCAGTCTTAGCTGAAATTTTACACAATCTTCAGTAGATGAAGACGAACATAACGGTATTTCCCTTTCTATAGATGTAGACATTTAGCCGAAATTGTACACAATTTTCAACAGTTTCTGTAGATGACAAAGAACATATTCATTTTCCTTTTATGTAGATGTAGACAGTTAGCCGAAATTTTATACAGTTTTCAGCAGTTTCTGTAGATGAAGAAGACCATATTCAAATTATCACGATCGATATCTTCACCTTGTAGACACAATCTCAGCAATCTTGTTTGCCGTGTATGTATTGTAAGAGTTGATTGATTGGCCTCGAGGCAAGGCTGCAGAGTAATTTTCCAATTGGAGTCGTTTCCCCTCAATTTTCGGTAATTTCAATTGCTTGCAATGACCGCCTACTTAATTTTTCCCCAACCTACTTGAGTTGCTGTCGAGTGCGTGAATGAGAGCTACAGAGCCAAATTGTTCTCATCTGACCTGAAATCTGTGGCCATCACTGGGAGATCGTTGCAATACTAGTTTACCGATAAAAGCGGAAATGCATTTTTGATCCTGATAAACTGTTTCTTTCTGCCTCAAATGTAGCAACCATTGACACCATTTCAATTTTTATGAAAAAAAATCCAAACAAGTTCAAAAATACAACCATAATATACAAAATGGACTGGTAAAAATATGAACTAAGAAATTCTTCCATTGAAAGTTACCGAAATGGACCTTATATGTTTTTTAATACCTTTCTTTTGGATTTTAGGAGGCATGCTCTACAGTTTGCATGTGAATGCAAGAACTTTGAAACACATACTCTGATATTGCAAGCTTAGTGTGATTTTTGTTTTGTTTTTACCGTTCATGTTGCTAACAAGACATGCAATCTAGTTCAATCGTGTGACCTACTTTACTCAATGCCCCATTATTAACCTTCTATCTGTGGGAGACATTCAGAGATGCCATACCACCAGCAAATCTTTAGACTCTTTGGTTCAATTTAAAAAAAAAAGAATATTCAACAAAGGAACAGTTAATTTAATCAAGAGTATGATTAACCTTCTCTCAGTTGAGTCAATCCCATTAGCTGTGTTGTAGGCAATCTCTGGGAGAGAGGGGGTGTTGAGATGTAACAATGGCTATTCCTCCCACGCAGCCATAGCCAATGTAATACAATGACTAACATGTCAAGGCTACTGCCATCATGTCTTCTTTTACCTTCAATAAATGTCAGTAGAATGGTCCCAAGTACTTAACGACCTCCAATTGTCTCTGGCCTCCAAATATCTAGCCCCATTGATTACAGTACAATAGGTACAATAAACATCAACAAGTCATATATATAACAATGATGCGTTATTGTAACATGTATTCTTGTACCGAGGATTCCATTGTCACTGGTCCCTCCAAATACACAAGATCCATTCACTGGTAGTACAACAGACGTACAACAATAAACATCAACACGCCATATATACACACGTGATGCATAGGGTCACGTTATTGTAGCAAGTATTCTTGTACTAAAAATTCCATTGGCACAGGTTCCTCCAAAAACGAGCATTACTATATACACCAAGCACACAACAATAAATATCAACAATTAAGGCAAGATGACCGACCAATGCACGCTTTGCATATGGTCATGTTATGTAAAGGTTAAAATTCGAGAGTGGGGTCTTGGGGCCTCGTTATTTGATATGTACAGTGAATTACGTATGTTTGTTGTTTGTTGTTGGCTGTCATGCAAGGTCAGAGAAGTGCTTCGGGGAAACAGTTACATTGTAGACACCTGGAACAAAGTTAAACATCTCTGCTTTTTCCCAGCTTCGTTGCTTTTTCCCAGCTTTGTTGATGGAAATGTTGTACAAGTTAATGTGAATTGTTTGTAGGCATATATGATAATGAAAACGAAAGGTATTGATGGTAGTGTTAAGTAATATTTAATTACAATAGGACCCTATCTAATGTGATTTATTTATTTTTCAATTATGATTTTACTCATTTAATAACATTGGTTTTCACTGTCTGAATATTTTCAGGTCACTTAACCTTTTTCCAGGTGTATATACATGTACAGTATGTTGTATTCTCCAGTAGCTACATTCGTCGCAAATGGGTGAAAGATTCCCGCAGCGACGTTAAACTCCATATTCACTCACTCACCAGTAGCTACGGCATAGGGCATAGGGTTAGGAATCGTAGATAATTATTGTACATACCAGCCAAAACATTGTCAGCGACTTTACTGCCATTTTATTGTTTCGGTGAAATTACATGTTTTCTAATTAAAAACTTTGTCCTTGTGAAAGAAAACTCTCAATTAATTATGTTTTCTTTTCATTTTTGTAAAATTGTCATCAATATGTTTGATGAGAACTAATAGAAAATATGCATTTTGAAAAATATTATACAATAAAATGATGTACCGGTAAAATGGTGGGGATGGACCCTTTAATGAATATTGGCAACATCTATGAATATTTGCACCATCTATGAATATCTTCACGCCTATTACATATGATGCATCCTGCTAAGGAGCAAACATTATTCCCCTTTGCGAGTTGTTGCATCATTCGGCAGCACTGTTTGAACCTTGCATACCTGAAATGTCTGTCTGTCAGTCATTGGGTATCTACTCGTGATGTCAGCGAGTCTTTTTTGTTTTTACCGAGGCTGCTCAATTCCGTAGGTTTGTGTTTGTGGATCTGGAAGAGCTTCATCCTGATAGGCATTGTGGGAAATACGTGTTGCGTATCCGAGTGAAATTGATCCAGGAGATATGCTAACTTTTCCCACCTGCGACTCTGGGTGTTAAAGACTTACCGCCTGCGTATTAATACAACTAGGTGCTTTCTTTCTGTGCTGTTCATGCATAGTAATGCTAGCAACACCAGACTGATACATACATGCCAGATACATACATGTACACCTGTATTTTTAACATGGGCAGTATCCTATAAACAGCTTTGTTTTTTCATTGACGTGTCAGCAATAAAAGCCTTAGTTTTCAACATATTTTGACTACGTTTTCTGTATTTGGGTTAGCCAAACTTAATCGAAACTAAATTGAAATTTGTTGACTAAATCAAATACAGAAATACAGATAGTGTTTTGCTAACTTTCCAGCAGGCACATCGCGATATATGATGTTGATATGATGTCGAATCGATGTTGAAACAACATCAGCGACATCGTGATGTGAAATCAACGTCAATTCGACATCGTATCGACATCATATGTCGCGATGATGTGCCGGCTGGGTTAAGTCACTTTTATGAACTACCGGTAAGCTGTTTATCGGATACTTCACTATTTGGGTGAGCTGGAGGCTTGTGCTAGTGACTGTACCTATTTGAGGACATTATCCTTCAAAACCAGATTTATCAACATTTTTCTTTCTGAACATATTTTGTTATTTTGGGTGAATTTTATATATTTGTTTGCATATAATCAATATTCTTTTTATGTTATTTTGATTTCTAATATCACCAATACAGAAGTTAATATTTATGTATAATCAAATAATTCTGTCCACGGGCAATACTTTTCGAACAGCAAGTGCAATGTAACTTTGTTTTCTCTGGACTGGACCAAATACAATCTGACTGTACAAGTTGATTGCAAAAACCTTTTTAAGCTGTACAAGTGCAATTTCTAAATGGCAAGCTGTCGCAAAATAACGGATTTGCTTCCTGCACATTGATATAAATACATAAAGAATCTAACATGAGTAGTCGTTTAATACTGAATGTATTAAGCCAGTTGGTAAAACTGATATTCTGTCAGGTGTTGCCGAACATGATATCATTTTCACCGACGAGTTTAATAAATTCATTATGAAATGAACATGAATGTTAGATTCTATTTATCGTATAACTGTGGAATAGATTGTAATATCGATTTTCAGTTACAAACATTCCAAATAGACAGTCATGAGATAGTGGATCAATGTCGTTAGCCAGTGTATAGTGACGTCAAGTCCATGAATTGCATGTGCTACTGATGCCTGTGTCAATTGTGTTTATTATAACTGGTGGCCATCTACTGTCAAATGTACATGATTAGTCCTTATTGTGTTATTAGACTAGTGAGAATATTTTTATTTATAGCATGGCTTTATTGCACTCCCAAACTCTTATGTTACGTGATAAATATTAATATAACCTGTCAGGTATTCGGTACCCGGTTCTTTGAAAAACTGCCTTTTTAATGTTATTGATGTAAGGGGTTTGTAAGCTTCATTACAAATTGAAAATAACGAATCCGTACAATGTAGAATTTGTTGTAATTGTACGGTAGAAATGGCAATTGATTCATGCCTGCACAGAATTGACTGCATCTCTTGCAACTTCTTACATCATTAGAGTAATTGTGCCCTAATTACATGGATCTTCCACGGTTGGGTCCAACGGCCAGACTTCTAACATGAGTTCATTATCACATTTCCAGCCCGTCTTTTGATAAACGGATCACAGGAAGCTTGTTCGTCCATACCCTCAGATTTAATTATAGATAGAGAGGAGTTGTGTTTGTGGCCGTGGTCAAGCTTGCTGTCCGTATTGAAATCAGGGAAATCATTCATCAAAGATTCCGTCTCGGCTTGAAAATGATAGGAATTGCCCTTGAACTGCACTTGACACGGATTAAAAGCGACACTTTTTGAAGTTGGTTTTGATATGTGAATATTTGGAATCATTCTATTTGATTAAATTGTCAGATTTGACTAGGAAACAGAGGAATAATACTTTCATGATCATCAGAGAAAATCTGAAAAAGGAAGGGCTTTTCAATGCTACAAGATTTGATTATTAATGGATGAGATGAAACACCTTTGGCAAGATTCCGTTTCAGGATTTCACCCATAAGCAAAAACAAGACTCAACATTGTTTGTGTATTAATAATATAATATAGTCTATTTGTATATCGCCAAGTTCCAGATTCCATGCTTAGAGCTATTCGTAAATCAGACATAGATACAAAGTAAGATTTCCATGAATTATTTGTACAGTTCTTGAAAGGTTTGAATGTTGTTTACGCTATTTCATATTTGCACTATTACCCAAATTGGATATCCATTGCAACTTAAGAGCATATACAAATATATTAAAGTGCTTTCTGAACCATCCATTTAATATTTCTCCATATAATTTGTACTTTAACACAAATCCATCATCGGGAAATTTACAAGCATGTATCTGTTCTTCAGTGCCCCCTTCTTTCTCGGAATCGGCAGCTGCGTTGTCTCTGCAGCAGCTGTGTCTAATCATAAAGTGCAGTCGTCATATATATACATGTCATGTGCAGGGTTGGTTGTGCCCGTGGTTTAATTAGTCTCTGGGGATTTTGGGTTGGGTGGGGTGGTGGGTGGGGTGCTTGTTGTGGCTCCCTGCCTCCAACTCCAGCAGCAAGCACCACCTAAGACATGCATTCCAGCGGTTCCACAGAAAGGTCAGCCAGGCAGTTACGCCAGCCATTAAGTGAGCTAGTGTATGTCAGTGACATGTAGTGTCGCTTGTAGTGTTGGTAGTGCTGGATGTGACCACCTTGATACTAACCTGTGACCAGGGAGCTGCAGCAACAGATGTGTGTCTGCCTCAAGACCATCCATGTCTCTTGTGTGTGTTTATGGAGGTTCCCGAATTGATTTGTTCTACGAATAGTAGAATGTAAAATGCAAAAGCACATACTTGTAAATGTTTTTAAAAATATGAAGCCATATGCATAAGGGATATTTAACTGTATCATGTTTTAGAGTCGTTTAAAAAGTCAGATTTTTAAGAGGGGTATTTCTAAGAGTAGTGATAAATGAAAGAATCTTGAAAGTAGCTCCAAATGTCCTATTTAAAAAGAAAGAAAAAACCCAGTTTTATACGATAACTTAGACTAAGGAAGTGTCCAAAGGTTCTATGTTCAAAGACTTCATAATCTATGTGATCCATGCTATTATATGTTTTGTCTCGCTGTACTCGTGGATTAAATGTATACACACTGGTTCAGTTCTCCTTGTTTCATAATGGTTCTATTCTCATTGTTCTATACTCATGGTTCTATACTCATGGCTCTTGTGGTCTATTATCCAATCTAGCAGGTGGCCTATCATGGACATTTTCTGGCAATGTCGCTACTCTGGACATGGTTACAGCAGTGTACGGCCAGTCTAGCAGCTGTCCAACGGCGCCACACCATTATCTCCAGGTTCTGCTTCAAGACTGCAGGATATGGCCCACCTGATCTAGTAACACAGGACTTACTACCCAGGGGCCGTGTTCCTGAAGCTATTGTATCCGTTACAACATCGTTAAGCCTTCATGGAAGAAAATTTGATTATTCTGAAAGTCAAATGGTCTTCCAAGAAGGCTTAACGATGTCCGTTACGTGCATGATAGCTTTGGCGATGTCGTTACGTTCATGATAGCTTTGGCGATGTTGTCACGTTCATGATAGCTTTGGCGATGTCGTTACGTTCATGATAGCTTTGGCGATGTCGTTACGTTCATGATAGCTTAGGCGATGTCGTTACGTTCATGATAGTTTTGGCGATTGCGTTACATTCATGATAGCTTTGGCGATGTCATTACGTTCATGACAGCTTTGGCGATTGCGTTACATTCATGATAGCTTTGGCTATGTGGCCCTAGAGACCTCTTGTATGAAACAGCGTAACTCTGAAGTACCGTTATCTAACTGGGGCCTGTTGCACGAAGCTCTCGTAGCGCTACAATAGTTGTAAGTGGGCTCCTGCCACAATAGAAAACGTTGACCTTGCAGTATTTTTAGCTTACAAGAGTGTCGTGCAACAGTGCCTAGCGTAACTCTGAGGTAACGTTGTCTACCATAGTGGCAGTTGTCCTACATGTGGGCAATGGTTACTGTGCTAGGTAGGGCTACTACGCTGGAGTTGCGACTGTTTGCTACAGTGTGGGCCATGGTTACTGTGCTAGGTAGGGCTACTACGCTGGAGATGCGACTGTTTGCTACAGTGTGGGCAATGGGTACTGTGCTAGGTAGGGCTACTACGCTGGAGCT